>UCOK01018108.1:0-29032 GCA_900474325.1 Synergus umbraculus | reverse complement strand
TTTTTGGAATCATTCGGATTGATGCGTATAGACCGAATTAATTTGGATTGAAATTATGGATTTATTTAGATTTACCGGATTTATTTGGATTAATTCTGATTGGCGGATTCATTCGGATTGTTTTTGAATGGGCTTCGGATTAATTCGGATTAGATTGCAATGAAGCTTTTTGCTTCGGATACAAATTCCTGAATGGTTCGGAATGAATTTAAATCCAAAGCTTTCGCTAGGGTTTTTTATTTAATTTTTTAACTCTTTTTAAATTATTATTATTATTATTTCTTAATATCATTATTATCAAATTATCATCATCATTATTATTATTCACTCTTATTGGAAATCAATTTATTAAAATTAAATTTTAAACAAAAACCTGTAAAATTAAAATCCTTAAATTAAAAAAAATTCAAGTGACAAGTACCTTATGGAAAATATTTATACTCACTTCACTGAGAACTGAGGAGTACTCACAACGTAATCCCACATAGTGCCCGAATTTTTTCTGAACAATTTACTATATTATTACAATAACACGTTCTGCATATTCTTTTATATAAAACATCGAATAACTGCAGGAGAAAACTGAAATTACAGTAAATTTGATTTACAAAGTCAAAAGAGTGACTATTCCAGGCAAGAAACGCGGAAAATTTGGGATAATTAACGTCGGCGCCAGTATGCTTTTCAACTTGAACCAGTGGCGTAAACTGACGCCTAACGTCTCCTCATTTCTGCAGCGAATGGAAAATAAATTGTATATAGTATAGAGATGCGTAAAAGAAACATCGCACATTCACTACATCATTGACTCACACAATTCTCATTCACTCAAACTAATCTCCGTTTCGACATGGAGGGGATAGACATTTGGGTTGCCTATCCATAGGGTGCGGCTATGTATGGGGCAAAACCAGCGTTGCCAGACGTAGGGTAATTACCGTATTTGTAGGGTAATTTTGATCGCCGTAGGGTGTACGATTACCTTACAAAAAAGTACGGTACTTGTACGGTAATTTGGAAAAATGTAGGGTATTTTTTTTCCAAGATTTTTTAACAATACTAGCGCGGAATTACTGGGGGAAATATTCGATATGATTTGAATTGTCGCGCGGAGCGCTGTCACGTAACGATGAAGAGATTATCGTGTACATTCCAAAATTATTTGAATACTTAGCGCGTAAAAAGCATTGCACTAATCCTGGTGGAACAAAAAATAAATTTTCAGAATAAACTTCTGGTCCGATTTGGACTCTTTCTTTTTTTAAATTAAAGTGTATTAAATATCTAATTAAGGGCGTTGGACCCAAGTGTTAAGATCAAAATTCCATTCTCCATTTTACTCAACAAAAATTGTAGATAAATATTTTTTCGCTCTGTAGCTCTAATCTTTTTGCAAATTTAAGACTGCGTGCAGAGCGAAGAAATATTTAATTTCGATACTTTTTGCATAAAACGAGGAATTCAAAATCTAACTTAAAAATTCAATATTTTCATTTTACTTAAAAAATATTTGAACTAGATATTTTTTCGCTCTGTGCGCATAATTATAGTCAGAAATTAATTAATTCTACAGAGGGAAAAAATTCCAAATTTAATACTTGGTGAGTAAAATGAGGAAATCGAATTTTTAGATTAGAACTTGGCTCCAACATCCTTAAGTATTTAATTAAATATTTAATACACATTTAATTAAGGGCAAGTGATACTTTACCATAAGAGCAAATTAGTTTAACCAATTATAAATTCATAATAATAAATATTTTTAGCAAGTAAGAGTCAATAAGCCTTCGTCTACATGAGAATAATTGGTTTAACTAATTTGCTCTTATAGTAAAGTATCACATTTTAACAATTTATTTAAGGGTGTTGGAACCGAATTCTAATCAAAATTCGATTTCTTCATTTTACTCAACAAGTATTAAATTTTAAATCCTTTCCTTCTGTAGAATTAATCAATTTCTAACTAGAATTATGCGTACAGAGCGAGAAAATATCTAATTCAAATATTTTTTAAGTAAAATGAAAATAGTGATTTTTAAAGTTAGATTTTTAATTCTTCATTTTATACAAAAAGTATGGAAATTAAATATTTTTTCGCTCTGTACCTAGTCTTATATTTGAAAAAAGATTAGCGCTACAGGGCGGAAAAATATTTATCTATAATTTTCGTTGAATAAAATGGAAAATGGAATTTTGGACTTAACACTTGGGTCCCACGCCCTTAATAAAAAATATTTTTTTTCGATTTTTCAAAACTACCACTTAGTAAAAAAAATTTTACCCTACCAAAAATAGTCGATGATGAGGCTAAAACTAATTAAAAATTATGTCCGGCATCATTTAATAAAACAAAAATTTAAATTGTTATAAAAAATTAGTGAACAAAAATTATGTCTTCATTATTTAACACATTAGAGTACACTAAATTAATAATTTCAGGAGGAAATAAAATTAAACAAGGTTAACTTAAAATTGAAAGAAGTTAAAGATCAATTCCTAATTGTTTATGACAATTTAATGAACAAGTACGAAATTAAGGTATTTTTCAATTGATAGATTTAGTTTTTTCAGCATAATTTGGTATAAATAACCCACCAATAATCTTCTGTTGAGATAGTTTGAATAGCAACAACAATTTTTTATGAACAATTTAATAAAAAAATTTATTATTTGGCCATTTTTGAGTAGATATGTTTCGTTTTTTCCGCAGAAACAATAATTGGTAGTTGCCAATGTGTTATATTTATAATTGCTGTTATATTTGACACTTTTTATAACCGATCAATAAAATTATATCCACCTATATATTAAAGAATTGTCCTCACAAGGTCACTCTATAAAGCCAATTAGGGTGTGGATTTAATTTTTAGCTTGGTTCTTATTTTACAGGCCGTTAAAATCTTGCAAAATATCATAAATTCTTTCAAATCTATTAAAATTTCATGAAAAACCTTACAATTTCGCAAAATCTTTTACGAATCATAAAAATCTCATGAAATCCTTTACAATTCAATAAGAAAATTTCCAATGCCCTAAAATACATTAAACTAAATAAAGATTCTTGGAAACAAAAACCGCACAAAATCCTTTAAAAATCAAAAATAATTTTTGAAATCTTTTTTAATTCTACGAGGAATATTTAAATTCCTTCAAATCATTTAAAAAATGTTAACATTTCTTTAAATATTTACAAGCTTCTTAAAATTTTTGAAAACCTCTTGAAATTTCATAAAATCTTTTATAAATCATAAAAAATCTTGTGAGATTCTTTAAAATTTCAATCAAATCCTTTAAAATCACTTTTAAAAAATCGAAATTTCTTAAAATTCTTACAAACCATTTAAAATCCTTTATAATTCCATGAAAAACTTTTAAATCCTTTAAAATAAGTAAAAATCTATTGAAATTTTGTAAAACTCCAGAAAATCATTAGAAACCCAAAGAATTTCAAAGAAAGCCTGGAAATTCTTTTAGAAGAAATCTGGAAATCTTTTTGAAAGAGATAGACTGAAAGGTAGAAAAAGATAGAGGAAATGGATTGAAGAGATTCAAATTTTTTGAGAAGAATAGATAGAGATAGGAAAAGATAGAGCCTATAGTTAAAACTATGGACATACACAAAGATAGAAAAAAATAGCATTTGCTGAATGCAAAGTGTACAGTTGGAAAGGATAGAAAATCTCTATCCTTTTCTATCCAAAAATTTCTATCCTTTTCTCTCTTTTTACTTCCAACAGGGAAGGTAAATAAAATTAAAGATCCGTTATATGATAATAACTATTTTTATTTCTCACCATTCTCTCTTCAGTTCATTATGTATCGCTTGTAAATTTGTTCTCCTAATAACAACCTATTTGCGTAACCTAGGACGAGATGCAAAAGCCGCATCACTACGCTTCCCAGTAGACACGGGGACATGAGACATTTTCCTTACTTTTCCCCGAATTTTTGACAAATTTTCCTGATAGAAAAGTTTTATAAAAGTGAATAAGTTTTCGTTAATGTCCTAAAATTAAAAGTGTAACAAGACAGAAAAACTCTTTCAATTTGTAAAAAACAAACAGTAAAAAAAAACAAACAAAAAATAATAATATAAAGATCGTATTGATATTACGAAGTGCTTTCAGCAAACTTACAGAATATTATTAACATATACTGTTTTCTATTTTCTTTGACACCTAAAGAAGTCTTTGAGACATCTCATGATCCTGTGCCAACTGAGTTTCCATGCCTTGCAAACAACAAATTGAAAATTGTTGTAAATTTGTATATTTTCTATTGTTCTTTCCGTCTCCCTTTTCGCGAAAAGTAATGCCAGTCACTTCTCAGGAGAGCGTGAGAGAATATTGGTTTGTAAACCGATAATTAAATTTTAAACAGTAAATGATAAATCGCACGGGGCTTAAAATGATGTGTACAAATATGCAATGACATGGACTATAATACAATGATCGGGGTTCTATTATACACGATTCGTCTTCTTCAGATTGCCACTGTCGCTAACAGCACCGTAATGTCATCCGGTTTACCACCTGAAAAAAGCAAGATACATTTGTTACTTATGATGTCAATGTGTTTTTTTTTTTAATTCTAAAAAGTTTTAAGATTCTCAAGAGATTTCATAAAATTTCAAGACATTTTAATGATTTTAAAGAATTTAAAGGGATTTAAGAAGAACGTAGAGTTTAAGAATTTGCAAGCTATAAAATTTCATAAGATTTTAAAAATTAATAACTAAAGGGGACAGGTTAGTGACATCGAAATGAAAATATCAAATTTATTAATTTAAAAAAATTTAAGTTTTAAACTCAACTTTGATATAAAATAATGTTTAGGTCTTTTGAATGACTTCACTTTTGCTCTTTTCCAATATTGATATTTTCGATATCGATCCCATCACTAGCCAAAATAAAAATAAATATTACCGAATTTTGAAATCGGTAAAGTCATAATAAATCTGTTACTTAAGATTATTAAATATTTACCTATAGCATCTATTCCATTTTCTCTAGCGCTTTGGGCAAACGGAGACATAAAAGCTCCGTCAAAAGCGAGGCTGCGTGCCATCCAGGCGATCGTATTTGCTACTCCTTGAATTTTACAAGGATCTCGTTCGCCTTCGACTTTACGCATCTCTGTGACTAGCAACTGGTCAGGCACATTGTCGAACACCCCATCGGTCGCCAAAAGTATCACGTCGCCGTCTTCGACGCCGAAACTTGAAGTGTCAGCAGAATCCGGACTGAGAAAGAAAAAAATGTATAAATGCAAATTTTCAATTAAAATTGATGGAGCCATTATTTAAAATCTCATGTTTAATCCTTATTTAACTTAAGTTAGCGATTTAGGACTGATTCCACCAATTATGATTAAATTTTAATCCTTGATTAACTTTATTAAATCAGTACCTAGCGTTCCAGCATCTTTTAAACCATGATTAAAATAGTTCAATCGTTGTTTCGGGGCGCATGAATAAACCCTAAATTCTATTTTCCCTAAAATTTATTTTACCGAAAATCAGTTGACCGAATATGAATTTGCTACAATTTTTATATTTCCGAATTACCGTTTGACATAATTTTTATTTTACCGAATTATAATTTGACATAATTTTTATAACACCGAATTATATTATTTAGCATAATTTTTATTTTTCCGAATAATCATTTGTCCTAAATATTACTTTTCCGAATGACCATTCGACATAACGATTTAGTTCTCGATTGTGTTTAGGCCTGAACCTAGTGTGTTCCACTAATTCATAGTAGAGGCTTCGCAAGTTAATCATGATTAAGCAGTTGATTAAAAAATAATCATGATTGGTTAACTATGGATTTAATCAGAGATGCTGGAATCGACCCTAAAATAATTATTAATAAAAATAATTAAATAGTTATTTAGTGGCTAAAAGTGTTCACTGTGGAAAGTATGCGATTAGTTAGACAATTGTAATTCTATAATACCTATCACTGAGTACTTGTCCAGAGTGTCCAGGGGGAGGAAGGGACAACTGAAAGGGTGTGTTGAAGTAATGCTGTTGTTCCGATGAGCGATGCACCACTTCTCCTTTTCGTACAACTACAAAACCGCTATCTCCTATGTTAGCTGCATAAATGCTGCTTGTCTCTTTGTTGAGAACGATAACACATGCAGTACTGCTACCTAAAAGTCCAGAAGAAACACATTTCTTAGTATAAATAATTCTTAAAACTTTTAATTAGTAATGTTAATATTTTTAATTAACATTTTCAGAAAAAAATAGTGTTTCAGATACAATTTTTGTCTTATGCAGAGAAAAACAACACGTTTCCCATTCAAAATATTTTTCTCAAAACTACAATTTCAGGGAATTATGATAGATTTCAAGAGACTTTAGATGATTTTAAGGAATTGAAAGGAATTTCAAATGATTTTAAGGGCATGTGATACTTTACCATAAGAGCAAATTAGTTATACCAATTATACATTCATAATAATAAATATTTTTAGTAAATAAGAATCAATAAACCTTCGCATCATATAGACGAAGGTTTATTGACTCTTTTTAACTAAAAATATTTATTATTATTAATGTATAATTGGTATAACTAATTTGCTATTATGGTAAAGTATCACATGCCCTTAAGAAATTTTCAAGGAATTTAATACAAATTCAAAATAGTTTCAAGATTGTTAAGTAATTAATAAATTTTTTAAACAATTAAGATTGTCAAAAGAATTCAAGAGATTTAAATATGAGGGTGCGGATTCTATAACCACGCATAAAATTCGCCTGGCCGCTTCAGACCTCCCGAGTTGGCCCCTGATGTGTTCAAAGTCGATTTCGAAAATAAAATTTTTTAATCATTTGGCTTTGTAGGAAATATAATTAAAAAATTTTTATTTTAGAAATTGATTTTGAAGACATTTGGGGCCAACTCGAGAGGTCAGATTCGGCCAGGAAAATTTTATGCGTGGTTATAGAATCCGGACCCTCATATATTTTAAGTGATCTTTCGAATCGCTTTGAATTCTTTAAAATAAATTAAAATATATTTCAATCTTTAGAACGCTTTCGAAACCCCTTCAAATTCCATAAAATCAAATTTTTCATTTACCAAAAGTTTTGAACGTTCAAATGAACAAAAATGTTTTCCCAATTCTATTTTATCCAGAAATGTTATTTCAACTAAAAATACCAATAGCCATTATAAATTTCTTTCATATTCTTTCATACAACATTAATGTTAATGCAAATGAATTAATATTTTAAGATTGTTTATAGTTTCAAATACAATCAATACAATAATTCGTTCATTTGAACGTACAGAACTTAAACCACATAATTTTTCGAAAAAAAACACAGTCTTTCAAATAGAATTTTCGTTTTATAGATAAAAAAAACTTTTTCTGTTAAAAATATTTATCTATTATTTTTTTTTTTTTTTTTTTTTTTTGAAGCAAAACATTTTAAATAAGAAATCGTTTTTATTTTAGTTTGCGACACTAGCGCAACTTAGATTTCAAATATGAATATCAGATTTATTTTATTCTGAAACTTACCTAATATAGGTTGCTTATTTTCAAGTAATTCGTAGTAACTACGAGCTAATAAACCTGCAGGTTCTGTAGGACTAAACCTGCCCATAGAAACTAGCCTCTCACAGGTTCGCATCAGGAAACTCGAAAATTCCCCTGGATCTATTCCGTAGTGGATCCAACCACCAACGCCATCAGCTACGCCTAAAAAGTGTTTAAGTTCGTTAGACTATAACATATTAACAACTTATTATTTTTTTAAGAGTACAATACATTGTAAACATTCACATTGAAGTTCCTAAATTTAAATTGCGTAACGCATGTATTTCTCTTGTAAATAATTTTTGTTGTCAGTGTCATTGTTTATCAGTAATTATGTCAGTTTTAAATTTAAATACCTAACATTAATTTTTAAAAAGTTTAAAAACTCGAAAATTGTATAATAATAATACTGAAAATTAAGTAAAAAAAATTGTTGTTTACCTAACGTCCTTTAATTATTTCCCAAATCAAAATGAATTAAAATTCGTAATCTCTACAATATTATGAATCGAAAAATATATTCGTGAATACAAGGCATCTTTTCCCGCGCTGCTAAAAATATCTAGTCTTAAAATGCATTTTGTTTGTTTTGGCACTCTGCCTATATTTATACATTTTTTGCCATTATGTCACATCTTGGATAGAAAAGTACATTTGTACAATCACGTGCATTTTACACATGTGATCTAAACTTATTTTAAGTCCCTCTCAATAAATTTAAAGTAGCAAATAATATCTGAGCCAGTTGAAATATTATTCGCGCTCTTCATTGAAATTATTTATTTTCTTAATGTGTTTCTCGTGATTATTAATAAAACTCAAAACATCTTTCATTTCTCAAAAAATAACTTCCATTACTTAATAATACAAAAATTTATATTCGAGACAAAGAAGATTTTGAAATAGAAATGAGTTGTAGATAATTTCTTGTGCAATTCAAATATCTTCTAGACACGCTTCTCTTTATTTAATGTAATTTAAAAATGCAATAATTGAAAATTTGTAGATGTTACAATCATTATAGACGTTTGTTATTTACTCTTGATAAGGGAAATTTTATCTAACACCTATTGCACTTGTAATGCAGTGATGCTTACTGGACTTTAGCAAGTGATGTTTTTATTAAGTACAGTTCAAAGTTTCTGTAGAGTAATTACCAAAAATTAATGTGTATCATAAATACTTGAAAATTTTAATTTTTATGATAACAATTTTCAATTTGAATTATTGTAACAATTTCAAGCAAAATTCCAAGGAATTTTACGAGATTTTGGAAAATTTTAAGGCACTCCAATAAACTTTGTAAAAATTTAAGAATTTCAAAATTGTCTGTGAATTTTAAGAGGTCACAATTTTTTTTTACGAATTTTAAATATTTCGGGAAATTTTTAAAATTTTGAAGGATCACGCAGAATTACCAAATATACTTTTGATGCCTTCCTAGGAGGGCGAAAGTAGCAGTTTCAAATCTAGAATTGAATGTAAAAAAAACTGATAGTTTTAATTACAGAAGGCATCGAAATTCGAATTTTCAATTTTTTTTTTGCTTCCTCATAGAGGAAGCTTTGTAGTGGTGACAAAAGCCAGTTTTTAGAAACGTTTTCCAATTTAGAACCCCCATAAAAATAAATAGGCGAACAAATAACTTTTTTGCTTTAACGGACGAATACGGGCATAATTATTACTTATGTCAATAGCCGGACGAATTTTCTTGGAGAAATTCGTCCGGATACTGGAGGCTATCTATTATACTAGATACACTATTGTCATAATGAAATATGACCTATATCACAATTTAGGACTCATTTAAGGCTAATTTATTGTCCTATTGAGAAATGTAGGGCTCCACGTTTTTTATTTTAAAAAAGCGGTTTGCACTAGCTTAAGGTTAAGCTGACACCACCGTACCAGTAAAACCAGTTAAAAGTTGATCACATTTATGACAATGACATAATTTAATGCTCATTTAGGACTCTAGAAATATCAAAGACCGGAAATCATTACATTTTTTTTACTTAAAAAAAAAAAAGCGCTGAGTTGTGCTAGAATAACGTTATGAAAAATACCATAATGAGTGAATAAAGTAAATTTTGAAAGATAATAAAGGCATTTTAAGGAATTTTATGAAACTTATGCCGATTCCGCAAATTAGATAAAGAATTACAAGATTTGATATTTCAAGAATTAATAATTCTCAATTATTTTTTCTACTAGCGTAAGGTGTGCAAAAATGAGAAATTAATCACGCGCGGATCATAATCGCTAGTTATTAAATTAAAAAAAATAAATAAATTTTCGTTTTCAAAATCTGGTTCACCCTCAAAATTAACACCAAAGTACAAAAAAAAATCACTGTAATTCCCATAATTTTGATACATAAAATTTTATCGTTCCTAATGGGTCCACTTAATGTCCAAAGAAGCCTAAAATAGTTTCATGAATCCACTTAACTCTCTAAGTTCACCCTCAAAATCATGCCTAAGCTTAGGGGTTGATATTGAGGGTGAACCTAGCGGGTAAGTTGGACAAAATTGTTCTTGGTTTCTTTGGACATTAAATGGAACCATTTAGCGCATTCAGATTTTAGTTCTCGGAGTGGTGACAAAAACCCAGTTTCTAAAAAAAGGTTTTTTTGAACATATTTTAAGTGGAATATATCTAATACGATGTCCTGAAGAATTGTCCGTATGTAATTATGTATGTCACGCTTTTAACGATCCTGCAATATCTTTAGAATGCGTATAGATAAATTGGTGAAGTTTGACATATTTATTCCACTATTTACCAAGCTGAATTTTTTTACAAAGTTTTACCAAAAAATTTAATTTTACAAGTTTCGTGTACTTTTATAATTTTTGTAAAATTAATTTTTACACTATAACTTCTCAAATATTCAAAATTTAAGGCTGATGTAAATAAAATAAACTTTTCTTTGTGTTGATACAAATCAGGTGGCTTAATATTAATTCATTTTATTAATTAATTAATGCTTCGTCTATGAGGAAGTAAAGTGCTCATTGAATGAGCACAAAAGTTGCTACAAGGGGATGATTTGTGGCTGACCCCATTGTGGTCGGGGGTTGAAACTGTTCTGTGTATCTTTTAACATCGATTGGAACCACTCAACGCAACCAGATTTTGTCTCGTCCTGTTTACAAAAAATAACTTTTCGTTGACGTAAACGTTGAAAACTTCAGTTTCATGTAACCGCAGCCAAAAATAAAGTTTTGTTAACTATTTTTTTTCTAAAAAGTTGTTTTTTCCAGTGTATAAATTCTGAGTACGTAAATGATTAAAATAAAAACACCAAAATTTAGAGCAAGTCTCGCCTCGTCCCATCAATTAAAAAAGAACGCGCCTATAGGAATTGGGAAAGTTTACATCATTGACAATAATCAGTCACTGTGTCACATGTTTCGTCGAGTCCAAGGCTCCAATCCATTAGACGTACGACCAAAGCTCGAGGTTAGAGTTTTGAGTGTGTATACATAAACACATAAACACATCTCTTTATGTATTTTCTTAATGCAATCATCGGAGTTTCAGTGGTAGAATTATTTCGCCCAGGTTTAAAAAACTGTCTAAAAAAACTAATGCTGGCAAAAACACAAGTCCTTACCAATGACTTCCACAGCCTTAAATTTAGCACTAAACCAGGCGTCATCGCCAAATTGTCCTTTGCGCATTCGACCGCGGGCAAAGTCCTTCGGGAATCCACATACTGCTGAGACGAGAGACGCCTCGCGACGTTTAGAAAGACTTGGCTCAGCAGACACCGAATAATTCGAAATTCCGTTCCAAAGCGCACGAGAGAGCAACCTCCCAGTCCAATAAATGGACTGCATCGTACGGAGGAGCTCTCAGCACTTGTACGACTTCAACTTATTCGCGCACATGTTTGGTTTACACTTTTAGAGTTCCTTTATACAGAAATCTCGCCCGCGAGTACGAAGGGGAATTATTATAATGAAGTAAATTTTCAGCAGCACATGACACGATATAATTTTGGCAGACAAGCCAATCGAAAAATAGGAGGACTCGTGGTTTTCTGGAGACTTTTCCCGGAATGATAAAACTGGTTAATATTGAAAAGTCGAGTTGTCTCTAATTGTTTTGGTGGTCATGAGGGTCCTCCTCACAGTCTCAAACTCTCAATCTCACATTTGACATTTGCCCACTTGCTCAGACCTCGCACTACTGTCGTTTCCCCCTTTTCCCAAGACAAGAGCCAGAATTATTCAGTTTCAACAGATTCACATTGAAAGATTTATTAGATATAGAAACTTTGCCCATAAACGAGTTACAAAGAGAAGTGAGAGACATAAATTAAATAAACTCACGACTGCAGAGATCACTGTGGAGGAAAATGGAAGTAGGTGGAATTATCTGGTGTAGATAATGCAGGGAATTGGATTAATTTCCAGGGTTGGGACTTTGGAGTATGAAATTTCTCGAGAATTTAAAATCGGGTAATATTACCGAGAATATTGTCACGAATATTACCAAAAATGATATACACTCGACTCTCGCAATATTAACAACCGCAATATTAACAACCTCGTATACACTCGAATCCCTCAAATTTCACCGCAATCCTCCCTCCTAGAGTTCTTAAATTCTCGAGAACTTAAATTCAGGTTATATGACCGAGAATATGACAGAATTTATGAGAATTTAAAAGAATTTAAGAATTTATGATTTGTAGAAAAATTGTTATTGTTTACATTATTTACATAGTTAAATTTTAGTCATTTATTAGCTAAGGCATATTTAGGAATGTAACATGCAAAACAACAGCTTACTAGTTAACTAAAGCCACAAAATTCATCTTATAATAAACGTTACTGTATAGGTTATGTTACTGACTAACATAACCTATACTCTGCACACATTTATGACAGTTTTTTCATTTACTACTTGTGTAAAGCTGATTAAGAAGTAATCGAAGTACAAAAAACAGTTTATTACACTTTATCGGTTAATTAATCAATAATTATCTCCATTGTCATAAAAATCTCTAAAATCATAAGTTCTTATAAATTCTTAGAGAATTTAAGTCTCGGTTATATTCTCGGTTATATTCTCATTCTCGTTACCGTTCTCGAAGTAATATAACCGACTAAGAACTCTACTCCCTCCAGAGTCGCGTCCTATGGATCCGTCATCCGGAATGTGTTGCATTTTTACGTAAAACTGTGATGGTGCCGTACTATGGTAGCAGAAAACGTAAAGAGAAAGCTGAAAATCATAAGATTTCAGCTAATGATTTTCTGCTTTCTGCTTTGCGTTTTCTGCCAACATGGGACGGCACCTTGAGAGTGAGAAAGATAGTAGTATTAGTATGTCTCGCTCATTCTCATGACAGGGTTGTGCACGTAATATATCTTAGGCAATTACATGAGGTTTTTTTTTGACGTAATTTACATACAGTACGAAGTAATACACTCGACTTCCCCAATAATAAAGAAATCCAAACCAGAGAATCTCAGAGTGCCGTCCTATGGTAGCAGAAAACGCAAAGCAGAAAGCAAAAACTCATGAGAGTGACATAGATGGAGAGATCTATTTGTCTTTTTCATTGGGAACTAAATGTCTTTACTATTGGAAACATGTTACTATTGGGAACATTACTATTGGCGAAGTCGATTGTAGTAATATTAATAATAATATTACTTAAGGGTATGTGTTACTTACCATATGAGCAAGTTTTTAAACCCGGGTTTTTTTCTACAATTTTTACATTTTCAAAAAAAATTATAGTCAACATCCGTCAAGAACGTGAACACGGACGAATGTTAACTAAAATTTTTTTGAAAATGTAAAAATTGTAGAAAAAAACCCGGGTTTAAAAATTTGCTCATATGGTAAGTTACACGTGCCAGGGGAAGGAATAATATTTTTCAGCATTTTAAATTGCGCGCGAATAGTATACAATCAGATGCCGAGCGCAACTCATGCGCACTATATCCAGTGAGATTTGAGGTAACTGCTGCTTAATATTTAGAAATGAATGCGGTTAATATTGGGACGTTATTAATATTGCGATGGTTAATATTTGGAGGGTCAACTAATCAAGTGTATTAACCAGCAGTTACCTCAAATTTGACTTGATACACTGCGCATGAGTTTTGCTCGGCATCTGATTGGTTGCTATTTTCGCGCAATTTAAAATGCTAAAAAATATTATTTTATGTGAAATATGCATGCGCAATTGATATACGAGATTAAACGCGCGCTCCGCGCGTACATTTGCTGCAACATTTATTTAAGATTTAAGATTTCTCGCGTCACGCGCCATATTCAATATACGCCGCGTCATCACTTTCATCTGACCAATAAGGAAAAAGCGTTACGTTACTAATGATCTTTTTATAATAGGATTGCAAGAGTCGAGTGTATCGAGGAGAATTTTAATGTTTTTTTTTATAGTTTATAGAAATTAAAGTTTATTGAAATCGATAAGTCTCTGTTTTCTAAATTGGAGAAAGTAAAGATTTGGGAGAATAGGATAATTTATCGAGAATTAACGAGAACGTTCATTATTTACTTTTATTTTTTGTTTTTTTATGTTCAATGGGCAGTAATGTTCAACGAAACCGTCCTCTGTTTTGCATTTTAATCGAAACTACTCAATCCTGGTTTCCACTACACTCGAATCTCCCAAAATCAACCTTCCCAATATTAACAATCTCCCAATATCAACCGCATTCCTTTTTCATTATGAATGGATTTCGTTGATATTGGGAGAGTCAAGTGTACATAGAAGATAGAATCTTATGGAAACCGTGGAAACCAGGGTTGGTAATGTTCTCGTTCTCGGTATCTTTACAGAGAAGGTAACGTTAAAATAAATTACCGTGCAGTTTTCGAGAATTTATAAGAATTTATTTTAACTCATATCATTTATATCAATTATACCACAATTTCCCACTTACTTTAATAGGTAAAAACTGGTAAAAATTAATTTCAGTAAAACTAATATAATATATGTAAATAATTATGGTAATTTTTGGTCGAGAAATTTTACAAACTATCGGGAATTTTAAAGTGTTCGTAACTATGTATGCTCGGCAATTTTATAATGCCCAGAATTTTATTTCTCGATAATTATTATTTATTGAGGAATTTTACAGGGATGGGAATTTTATTTTTCGGATGTATTCGTATTTCGTAATGGTAAGGAAGATTTCTTCCATGTCATCAATCGGGATTTTTATATTTTAGTTCCAGTGATTCGCACGCCGTCAGCATTTGTTTCCGCGAGGATCTAGAATTATGTATGTTTATGCCGTTTATGGAAACCATAATACTTGCAAACAGCTTAGAGCTTATTTATCTCAAAAATTAATCAACCCAAATAATACCAGGCAACCAGGAATTATTTGCTTAGTCTCAGGTAAATGATAGAAATAAATAATATACTTTTATTCTTGGTAGAAATTTGCATCTTCTTCTTTTACATTTAACAATTTGGAGTTTGTTTTTTTTCTCATTTGTCGTCATAATAAAAACTTAACCACAAAATCGCGGAGATTGCTTGGAACAAAAAGTTTCGATTTGCAATTAAATTCAGCATTTACAGGTCATTAAAATAATATCTTTGTGTTTTCATTTACGGAGAATCAATTTCTTATTTAATTTTAATAATTTCGCCACTGATTTGAAAGTTTTTTAACTTTCTGAGTCAATCTTTGTTTTTCTTTTCTTTTGTTTCTTTTTTGAGATTTTAATATTTGTTGTATAAAGTAGAAATAATTGTTATTATTCAGATAATTAACGACGTGAAACGTTTTTTGCTTTATATTTTATTCATATTTTACTTTTCTTTTATAATAATTGATCTTCTTAACGAAACATGCGGATTAAAAATGTTTTGTATTTTTTAATTTTAATTTTGTTTGAATTTGGATATTGAATTACATTTTTAGCGTACTGAATATTTTATTATTTTTAATATTATTTTTACTGCACTTGTAGCGTACTTTTCGAATTTTAAAGGGTTCAAGTTAAAAAATATTGTTAGGAAAATCTTTTTTTTTTTTAATGATATGGAAAAATTTTACTAATAAAACTTGACAAATTTTCCATAATTTTAGCTATTTACTAATTATAAATGATTTAATCTGAAGTGCTTCAAGTTTCTTGGAAAAAATTAATAATTCGAAAGATTTTAAAAAACCTCTCACAATCTGTACAACATCTATTTAACTTCCTAGAAACTTTTTATAAATTTCTTGAAATTCTCTTGAAATTCCCTAAATTATTCTATAAAAACTTTTAATGTACCTGATAGAAATTTTTGAAATCTTCTAATATTTCATAAAATCCTTTAAATTCACTTAGATGTCTTTTAATATCCTTAAATTCTATGAGATGCCTCAAATTATTTTGGTATACCTTAAAATCTCTTAAAATGCTTAAAAATCTTTTGAAATCCTTTAAAATTTCATGAAATCCTTTAAAATTTTTTAAATCTTTTTAAATCACAAGAATTCCATAACCATCGTTACTATTCTTAAAATAAACCTTTGAAGTTATAATAAACTCATGAAATTCTATAAAATTCCTTTAAAAAAATTATACATCTCATAAAATTCTGTTTAAGAATCTTTTAATATATTAAAAAAATACAAAAGCTCTTAAAATTTTCAAAAAATTGTTAGAATTACTTTAAAAAGTTCACGATATCTTTTAAAATTCCAATAAATTTGATAAAATTAATTTTAAAAACTTTTTAAATACACACCTCTTTCATTTAATATCATAAAATTTAATCAAATCCTTTAAAATTCCGCCAACATTTTTGAAATTCCTAAATATCTCATGAAATCTCTTCAATTCTACAAAAACATTCGAAATTTTTTTTTAATTCTGGTTCAAATCTTAAAATATTTAGGTCTGTTTAAAAGCCTTAAAAGAACATGAAATAATTATGGTATGAAAAAATATTATGTTGAATTATTTTTTTCATATTAAATTATACATATACATAGAGCGAAAATCGAACTTTTGGTTATAAAATATATAAAATACTCAGGTATTAAACCTGAGTTGGTAATTTTTTGAGAAAACGCTTAAACAATTTTTTTCAACTTCTCTGTCGATATTTCTAGACTCTAGAAATATCAAGATATTAGAAATAAATATCTAGACCCTTAAATGAGCCTTAAATTATGCTCGAGGTCCAATTTAATTTTATTCGCTGATTTTTGGATTTTCGATTACGTTAAGTTGGCACAACATATATTTATATATTTTAAAAAAACTAATGAAAAAAAAATCTGACGATCAAAATTATATTTATTTGAGACACTCGGAAGTGTCACATAGCAATCACGGTTATAGTTTATATTACAGAGATTACGCATATCTCTTGAAACTTTATTCCAAACTTCTTAGAACAGCCGGCCACACACGATTTATAAGATATCGTTTCATTACTCAGAAATGAATATTATATTTTTGCCCTATACACATATATAATTGTTGAAATACTCCAACACCGTTCTTTGATATTTCTGGAGCCTTAAATGATCCTGAAATTGTGGTACTAAACACGATTTGGTAAAATGAATGTTTGGAGAAATTTTTTAAATAATGGTTGTTTAAACAATTTTTTTGCAACTTCTCTCAAGATATTTCTAGAGCCTTAAATGAGGCTTAAATTATGCCTAAAGTCTTTGATTTTATTCACTGATTTTTGAATTTTCGACTATGTTAAGCTGGTACAACACATACCTCTTTATTTAAAAAAAAAACAAATGAACAAAAAATCTGACGATGGTAATTAACAAGAGTTGGTAAAATGAATTTTTTGAGAGATTGTTTAAACAATTTTTTTTCAACTTTGTTTCCGATATTTCTGGAGCCTTAAATGAGCCTTAAATTATGGCCTTATCAATAATTCGTTAATTAATTTTTTTAAGAATTTCACATGTATGGTAGTGCCAGCTTAAGGGGTTAGATACACTTAGAACGTGAAAAATATCGATTTTTTGAAAAATTTCCTACAAACAGTTTTTTATTCTAGAATCTTAATATTTTACCACATAAAAGGTTCATATTTTGGCAAGTTGTAAACAAAAATTTAAATAAAAAAAGTAAAAAATGAACGAAATATGGCCAGTCTGCGAAGGGTCCAAAAAAAAGGTCGTTTTGCGGTGATCACGATTGCTCATCACTGGATCATCTGACATAAAAAAAAAATTGTGCGATCTTTAGTAAATAAGATTTGGCTCCGGTTGGATGAAGGATTTGAAAAAAAAATTTTTTTGACAATATGACGCATGCTGGAAGTCAAAAATTTTTTGACCTAAATTTTGGTCATATTTTCGAGGAAAAAAACTATTAATGGAATCTCAAAATCCTTCGTCTATCCGGAGGATAATTATATTTTACATAAGTGGTATAAATTTCAAGTCGATCGGTTGATTCGTTTTGGAGTTATAGTGATCACCGATTTCGAAAACGTGGTTTCGAGAAAAACGCGTTTAAAGTTTTGACCACAATTATTATGCAAATAAAAAAATTTTTTTGAACTTACATTGAATCTACCTGAGAAGACTCCACTCTAAGTCCTATATTTTCAAAAATAATGCTCTGATTGATTTGAAATTTTCAGAGAATACTTTTGAAATTTTGTATTTTTAGAATATGCAATTAAAAAAAATCGATTTTCTGAAATTTCTAAGTGTACAGGGTGTCTATCCACCCTGGAAAACCTGGAAAACCTGGAATTGTCAGGGAATTTGGTTACACCTGAAAAAACCTGGAAATGTCAGGGAATTTTTTCGAGTGTAGTTATTTTTTCTTTTTTTTTTTTGTAACACAAATAATATTTACAAGAACTGGAAAACATATTACTCTGAATAAAACCGTGGCATTATATTATATTATAATATAATATAATTTAATTTATATACTTATAATTTAATTACAAATGGTAAAAATTGGAATCCTCTGTCACTCTGAGCTGAAAATGACATAAATGTATGGGAAAAACGTGAAAATCCATCTTTCTTTTAATAAGATCTATTTTATCGTATTTTCTTTTACAAAAACTTAATCAAGAAAGTTTTATATATTTCTTAAACAAATACATACCCTCGAAAAAGATTAAATGCTCCAGTTTTTGACAAAAATATTACGCAATATTTAATATTTACAATATTATAATATTGTAATATTTTTATTAATTATTCATACATTAAAATTTTCAAGAATTAAGAAAATTATTTTCTTGAATTAAAGATAAATAATACGATAAGGACATATAAAATGAAAAGTCGGTTAAAAAATAAATATTAAAATTATATCATTCTGTGGAAAATATTTTATTTTATAATCATTTTTTTAATTATTATGTATCTACTTCAGTGACAATTTTTTTTTTATTTTGGAAAGTTTAAATTTATTATTAATATAATTTATATTTATAATTACAAATGTTTGTTAGTGTCTCTATAAAAAATAGCAATTGTATAAAAAATTTATGATTCTTACGAATAACAGTTACATCTTTAATTAGTACAAATCATAAATTAGGTATCTATTATTTATCAAATAATTTTGTAAAATCTGCTCATAGTTTCTCATTACGATAAGAGTGTAAAAAAGGCAAATGTTGATTACATTATATAGCTTTGTAAATTGTGATTGTATATATATTTATAATATAAAGCAATTTTATAAATTCTTCAATACGAGAATTAAATATAAAATTAAATATTGTCCATTGGTTGATATAATTTTATTGATATTTTATTTTTAATCGACATGTCTTTATATATTTCGTATTGTTTGTCTTCTAATTCAAGAAAATGTTTTTCTTAATGTGCGATTTCACTCTTTTATCACCCTTTATATTTTTTTCTAAATTTAAATAATTACAATTTAAACCTTAAAATGTGTACAAAAATGGAGTTTTACCATTATTATTATTGGGGGGGGGGGGTTAATAAAATTTCGTATTCTATACTTGAATGTCCAAAAATTATACCTGGAAAAAATCTGGAAAAGTCAGGGAATTTTTTTTTAGGATTTGAGTAGACACCCTGAGTGTATCTAACCCCTTAACGTTAAGCTAGCTCAATCAGCTTTTTTTATAAAAAAAAATTTAACATTTGAAGAGCCTTAAATTTAATCTGATCGGAAATGTGTTAATTAATTTTTTACGGGTAAGGTGGTGCCAGTTTAACGTTAAGCTAGCACAATCAGCTTTTTTCAATAAAAATCATGGAGCATTAACTTTCGCAATATTGCATTAAATTAGCCTTAAATGAGCCTTAAATTATGATATACAGTCTCTGTTCAACAAGAAGCGTTCCTCGATTTCTGGAACTTACAGATTTTTGAACGTTTTTTTTTTTTTAATTAAAGTAATTTCAAAGGACTAATACGGCGCTGTTGCTATGTCGTTCCAGCCAGTGCTCTCATATGGATTTAAAAATTTACCCCCTTCATGTCACAAATTGCTTTTCTTCGATAAAAACATTTACCCCTCCATATAAAATATGGAGGGGGTAAATGTCCCCTTTGAGAGCACCGCTGCACCGGTTCCAGGCCCAGCTTCCAGTATCGCTAAAACCATCCGAGAGAACGCACGTTAGTTAAAATGAGTTCCACTTACGCTAAACTTTTTGAAGCTGTTTTAAAAGTGTATCCATACAAAAGGACCACATATGTCCTAGCGCGGCTGCTAAATACATCAAGAAGACGAAGACGTTTGCGAAAAGGTGGGTGGAGCGATATAAAGTAGATAAAACAGTCGACGACCTTCCCGAAAAATAGAAATCTCGAGTAACAATCACAGGGTCTAGTGGACCGGGAAAAACCAGGAATTTTATTTTATCGGGATAAAACCGGGAAAAACCTGGGAATTTCATTTAGGATCGGGAATTTTTTATATTTTATTAAAAATTGACTTTTTTCTACTTTATCTTCTTTTGCTTCCTCATAGAGGAAGCTTTGTAATCGTTACATTTTTTAATATTTTTAAAATCGTTTCACCCTTTGCGGGGCACAGTTTTCTCTTTAGTGAAATTCGGATATCAATGGTTGTATATAACTTTTTAGGGTCGCTGATTACCATTCTGGTGTCAGAATTGCAAAATTCAAAATCGCTATTTTCAACTTATTCAAAAATTAAAAAAAAAACTAGCCTATCGAAAACTCTGCGAAAAACATATGTTTGAGTTCTATTTATATACCAATTGGAAAAAATTTGTCACAGTTTTCGAACGTGTAGTTTAAGCACAGCCGAATTTATTCGAAAAAGGACAGTTTGTTCAAATTTAATTATTTATAACTGATTATTTATTAACAATTTTACAACTTTCTTTTTTTTGACATTTTATAGGTACCTAAGAGTCTAAAAATAAGTACTTGTATACTATAAAACAATAGAAGTGCAAGAGAGATTAATTAAAAACTGCAAAGAAATATGTGGGAAGTATACATTCCACTGCCCCTCAAAGGGTTAAATTAACTTTCCTTACTTGATAAATGTCTAATACAACATTCTAGTCCGGATGTTTGTTTGTGTAGATTTAGCCATTTTTTGTCGCTCTATTAATTTAAACACAGTTGTAGATAAATTGATGAAACTTGGAGGATATATTGTCACCACCAATGTCTCAAAACGTGCCAAAGGATTTTTCAAAATATTAAATATTGACTTGTATGATAAATGGATTTAATTGAATTTTAAGAAAATTATGATTATTCGTAATTTTGAACATTTTTCATTTTTCATATAATATTGATTCAAATAAGAACACTGATCCTACAGGTCAATCAATTCGTCTCGACGCAAGAAATCTATGAATGATGAGATCGAAAGATTCTTTGTTTCGGGAAAATAGAATTATATATATTTTTAAATATTGAGACAAATCGTTAATGCTTCCTCTATGAGGAAGCAAATTCATTTGCAACTTCATCATAATGAGAAAGCAAAGTGCTCAAAAAAAGAGCACAAAAAAATATAAATATGAACACCCGAGATCGAATTCACACCTAGTTTATTCTATTTCTACTTTCTCCAATTTAAAAAACAATTTTTTTTTAAATCACAAACTGGCAACTAAATTGGTCGGAGGAAAAAAAATTTGACCGGGAAAAGATCGGGAGAAACCCGGGAATTTTCAATTACCTGGTCACTAGACCAGTGTTCCCAGATCAGGGGTATTTTTCTCACTCGCTCTCAAGCAAGTGACGTCACATGGTATTAGAGTGAGTGAGAAAAATACCCCTAAACTGGCAACACTGCACTAGACACCCTTACCAGCAAGGACGATAAATCAATAATGCAACAGGCGTACCCCTACTCTAGAATTGCGAGACTAATTTGGAATTTTTTAGATTGAAATTTTTCTATTTTAAATTATGTATAAATTTAAAATAATATGTGAAATTAAATTACGTAAATAAATATTTTTTTGTACGATTAGATATTAAAATCAATAAAGAAAATAAAATTAAAATCATAAAAAATTTTAAAGTTGCAGATGACCAATGTTGGAAGGATGGTATTGCCGCTCAATTGCAAACAACAATGCAGATGCGGAGGATGAAGATGAAGACAGTCCCGAGGAAGAAGTACCGAATTATAAGGACCAGTATCGAAATCTCAAGCGAAAATTAAAATTTCTCGTCTACGTAAGTCACTTATTTTCCAAAAAGAGGAAAAAATTCACATAGACGTGAGACGGGCTGATCACTCTTAAAATCTAGTGTTTTCATGAAATCTTTTAAAATCTCTTAAAATTTTTTGAAATTAATTGAAATTTTTAAAATTCTATCTTAAAAAAGTGGTGTAACAAAATGTATCGAAAATCTGTCATACATTGTTGTTGCAAATTTGATTGGCTTTTGAATGACTTGAAGTTTTAGGAAAGAAAACAAAATAATCGCGTGCCTGTTGGTTTGGCCTTGTCCCTTAATATTTTATGAAAACCTTCGAAATGCTTGTTTATAAAATCGTTTAAAAACAAAAAATTTTTGACATCCCTCAATAAAATTCCCTGATACTTCTTGAAACTCTGTAAAATTCTACGATAAAATTTAAAAACCCTTTAAATCCTTTAAAATCCATTAGAAGTATTAAAAATCTCGTCAGATTCCATGAAATTTTTTGAAATTCCATAAAATCTCTTAAAAATTCGAAAACTTTCTCGAAATCCCTTAAAATTATTAAAAATCTCATAAAATCCTTTGTTTGTAATTTAATTGCAGAGTTTTTAGAAGACGTTTGTCCATTCAGTCTTTGATTATTCGAATTGGAAATTCTGTAGTATTTAATATTACTTTTCTAATTTATTTGTTATTATTATCTGTTGAATTGGTCTCGCCCGAGTTAATTAAATTGGAAAGTCTTTAGCTGCCGCAGACGGGTTTTATTATTCTTGGGATTTTCGTACTTGCCTTTATCTTTTCAAAAGCGGTGATTATTATTATTTGCAAACGGTCTATTTTGTATATTGGGCACATAATATAATGCAATTAATGAACTCAGTTCGGATTTGTCTCTCGAGCAGAGAAGTCGTATAAAAGTGTATTTGTACTTATATTTCTAAGTTGCATAGTTTTTTTTTGGTACAGATACGTCAATATAAGTGTGCAATTCCTCGTAATTAACGTCCGTCCGCCAATCGAAAAAAATTTAAAAAGTTTTTTTTCATATACCCTTTGTTTGTAGCTAATGTTGTACAGAAGCCAAAAGTTGCACATTTTTTACCCTCAGTCTAAAATCCAATGAATTTGATTGGGGGTTGGAACTCGTTTAAGTTAAATTAGATTCAATTATTTTGTATAAATTCAGTTAAACTATACGTACATTTTAAGATGTTGTAAAGTAGAATTTCTCTCGCCTGCTCACGCCAGTTTTCATTAGTAAAATAAGTAAAACTCGCCTGTCCACGCCAGCTTTCATTAGTAAAATAATTGAAACTTTTAAGACGTTGTAAAGTAGGATTTCTCTCGCCTGCTTACGCCAGTTTTCATTATTTTACTAACATCCTTAAAAATGCTGCGAAATATTTTAAGTCCTAAAAAAATCTTTTTAAATTTCCGCTGTTTCAGATTAAGAGGGTGATTAATTTGAATTTCTTGAAGTTTTAAGAAGTAAAAAAAATAAATCGTGTGCTTAGAGCGCGTATTGGTTTGCTAGTCTTTTAAAGTTTCTTGATATCTCTTGAAATCCTTTTGAAATTTCTTCAGGGTATGTGGTAATTACCATAAGAGTAAATTTAGTTTCTGCAACTTTACGTTCGCAATAATAAATATTTTTCTTTAAAACTAGGCCATTTACCTCCATTTCTTACAGACAGTGGTAAATGGCCTAGTGTTAGCAAAAAATATTTATTATTCAGAGCCTAAAGTTGCGGATACTAAAATACATTTATGGTAAAGGATGTTTAGAAATTTTTAAAAATCTCTATATCTTTTGAAATTTCGAAATCTTGTGTACACTAAACATTCCAATGATCAACCTCTCGCTTCGAAGCAAGTAATATAAAAATTATAAAGAATTAAAAAAAAATAATAAGAAAAACGTTTTACCTTTTTACAGGAGAATGAATGCTTTCAAGAAGCTCTACGTTCAACGCAGCGGAAACTTTTAAAAGTCAATAGAGACAAGAGTTTCTTACTTGACAGACTACTTCAGTATGAAAAAGTCGATGCTTCCTTTAGCGAAAGTGACGAAACCGAGTCATCGGAAGACGAGGCGAGAGTCGATACTTCGAAGAGGTGAAAAATTAAAATTACTTATCTTTACTACTTAAATGTTCATTTTTCGCTTGTCTTTTTTGGACAGACAGACCTTTATACTTAAATATTGTTAATAATTAATAATTTATACATTTTAATAAAAATTTAGATTAATTTCCTTTGCTTTGTGCAGAAAAAAAATGGAAGTGAATGTTAACAATCATTCTTCGCACCACTCATCCGTAGCAATGAAACCGGTTAGTGCAAGCAAGAAGAAAAAGTCTACACCAAAAGTACCTAAAACTAATGACACTCCATCGGTCAATTTCGAAAGCGCGAGGCAAAGTTGTGTTCGTAAAGTAAGTAATATAATTGGCATTATTTATTGAATTTTCAAGAATGCTCTGGTACAGATATTTACACTGGTACAATTTTCATGTAAAGGCAGTCATCATAGATCATCACTTATTTACCTTTTTACACCTGTTTTGAATGTTGCATGAAGTAGTATAAGGAGACATATCTAAGGCTGGGAACCCGATTTGGATTAATCGTAGGTTTTCGGAATAATTCGTGCAGTTCCGAAGTAAAATAATTTAACTTAAAGTTACTTCAGCGCCTCTGCTGTACGAAATGTAACATATTTCAATTTTTTGTTTTGACGTTTCCATGGTTTTTGTCATGACTCCTTGAAAACAGTAGAAACAGTAAAAGACTCCTACCTAGCCTCACTATCTGTCAGTGTCTCCAGATCGTGGGATTTTTCGGCCCCCACTCTAAGACCCACGAGCTCATGCTTTCTCTCTCTAGCAACAGTCACGAACCTGTTGGTAGAGAAAGATAGCATGAGCTCGTGGGTCGTAGAGTGGGGGCCGAAAAATCCCACGATCTGGAGACACTGCTATCTGTCACAATTCAAATAAACTTCTATTTTTAATACATAGTGCGGCCACAGAGGCGCTGAGGTACCTTAAGTTCAATTATTCTACTTGACGACTGCACGAAATATTCCAAAACCGTCAGACATTTTCAATGGCTTTGATATGTCTCCTTATACTACTTCATGGAATGTTGTTACCTATTTTGGGAATTTGTAGCCTTTTTATATTTTTTCAATTGATGAAACTAAATTATTAAAAATGTCTTTAAATTAGTGATACAATATCGATATTTTCATATTTGATATATCGATATTGAAAATATCAAAATCTTTAATTAATCTTCCCTCTTTATGACTACGAATACTTCTTTTAATTTCTAAATTCCTAAAAAAACTCTTACTCTGATTTAGATACAATCGTGTAACAATGTGATGCCAATGTCGCTGATGTCGGACGGACATATGACTCCTGAAGAAGTAGAAAGACATTTAGAGTCCCGACAATCGTACCTGGAGCTCGTTCCTCAAAAAGCACCACCAACAGTTCCTACGGAGATGTTTAGCAACGACCCTTCATTAGACAGGTTTGAATAATATTATATATTTATAATATCTTACATTAAAAAAATTCTTTTTAGCTCTCTTAGAGTGCAAGTTTTTACCTCTCGATGTAGACAGCTTTTTATGGAATCTGATTGTACTGGTAAGGGGTTACACCAGTGTAACAGCATGCTTTTTGGACATTTTTTTGGGTTGAAGGAAAGGTAGTAAGAAAAAACCCTTTGAGGATATATTTGGCAATGTATTTAACTCTCCATATAAATTTTTTCTTTGGAAATATTTTTAAATGGCGATCGCCACTGAAGCCATTCTCCCGAAGCGATTTTTTTTTGCGGCACGCACTTTGTCAACCGCAAATTTTAAAAATGTTGTTTTTTGTAAAATTGGCAAGTGCTTGAAGAAAAAACGTACATTCCGAGAGGCAACCGTATCAGAGACGCCCGACACGCCTCAGAAAAATGTAAAATTGAAACAGAAAAAATTGTTTTCAAGTATACAACCTTTTGCCAAATATTCTAAACGGTTCAAACTAAATTTTAAGCCAAAAAAATCGATTTTCTGAAAAATTCACACTGGTTGTAACCCCTTAAAATAACTTTTAATTAGTTACTTCCAACTTCCTTAATTGAGTAATTTTGTTACTCATATCAAAGCCTTCCCCTAAGCTAGGAAAGTAATAACTGATTTGGTGGTAGCGGTGGGATTGTTATTTTTATTATTGCAAATTAGAAAATTTAACTCTAAAATTTCAAAATTTCGAGTCAGTGGTAGTCTAATTCAAAATTTTAAACAAAACCTTATCATAACGAAATTATGATTAGCAAAAATTATATCACTGCCAAAAAAACCTTAACCGGGAAAACTTTAGCATGTAGTTTTAACTGAAAATTGGTTCAGAACAGATTTCTTATTTTAATTGGAAATTTTTTTAAAATGTCTTCTTCTAGTGAGTCTAATGAAGTTGGTGAGCTGGAAACATCTCCTAGTAATATGGGCGAAGATTGCCTCAGTGTCGACATGATGGCTGAATAAAAACTTTTACGTATAGTTAGTTAATTCTAAGAACTCTTTGCACTCGTTTTATTCTTAATCCAATAATTTGCGTTGTACTCATCACGACAATACACATTTTTATATATATAATTTAAGTTTTGTTGTAAGCACTATTTCTACAATCTACATAGAATTTACATTCAGGGTGGTTTTTAGGCCAGGAAACCATATATGATCGTAAATTTATAAAAAATTTTTGCCAAAAAACCAAAATCCGGAATGTGAAAGAATTTCGAAAAAATAAATCCCGAAAATTCAAATTGCCGAATATTCAAATACACAAATTTCCAATTACCATAAATTATAAAATACTCGAATATTAAAATTCCCAAAAATATAAATTTTTTTTTTTTTCAAATAATTTTTTTTTTCAAAACTTGCCTTCATTAGCGAAGTATTGATAACATTTTGCTGATGTCCTGCCTTCATTGACTGAATATCGACTAAGTCCTTTTCATCTCTAGCTTTTATTGGCTTGATATTGGCAATATTCTGCTCGTGCCTTGCCTTCATTTATTGAATATCGACTAAGTCCTTTTCATCTCGAACCTTCATTGGTTAGACTCGTGAATGAGCAAGAGATACAACATTGGAACCCAACTTATTAATCTTATTTAATTTAACTTTAATTGGGCGCCAAGTATAATTAGATAACATTTAAAATTTAATTTAGTGCAAAATTTTGTTAAATCGGAACCAATGATGAGCAGGTCGTTTTCCGCTGTAGCTAATGTTATTGACTCCTTTTATCTTGATTTACGGCTATTCCATCAATATATCTTACTTTTTCATACTCAAATAATCTTTTAGAATACCAAGTTTCCTCCAACTTTAATTTTAGGTTTACTTGTTCAAAATTATAATTCAATCTTTCTCTTCGTCGAAGTTATATACCGCAACAGGATCGTTATTATAAATTACAAAACTTTGTAACGACATATAACTCGAATTAGGATGAAGTTTAACATTACGCGTACAATTTTTATCAAATCTTCGGAGACACGTCAGGCCAAGGTCGAGCCTCGACTCTGAGACGTTCTGACGATGATTCCTCGGGTCGAGGGGGCGTTGATTTCCCACGTCGCGGATCCTCAACACCTCCTGCGTTTCTTGGGTCCAAAAATAGCAGAGAGAATGTTGGGTTTAAGGTTTTCCGTATCGGAAGTGGACGATGTGGTTCCGATCCGTTTCCTGATCCAAACAATCATTCGAGATTTCTCTCGAATGTTTATATTTATTTGGCCAATAAATACAAATAATACTAATATTATTTGTGTGACGTCCGAGATAATAGACGCACTTACCTTATTATATTTTATTTGTTTGTTCCTCGTTTTCTATCCGGTGTAAAGCGTGTTAATTAGATTAACACACAATGACACTAGAGTCGGGGACGAGGATAACTGAACAGAGTTTGGTAGACGGTGATTAGTGATAATTATTATTTATTATATATAAGCAATTACAAGGGGGAAGGTTTACAATAATCAACTGAGTGAGTTTACGTAGAGCTTCGTCAGGAATCCTTTAGAGCAGCATGTAAAAGTGGATAAATGGTTAAAAGGGTACAGAGAGGGTTAAAAGGTTAATATATAGACTTGGGGATTTACCTGTAACTTTGTGGTTAGAGCCTTGAGTAATGGTAGTCGAATCCTTCGACAGTCGTAGATGAAATCTCGTTGATTAGCTGATCGAGGTTGATTGAGTAATGACCTTGAGCCTGGAGAACGTTAACTTTACACTGGATCCTCGCTGAATACTTCAGATGAGCACTTGTACTGGTAGGGGTCACTGGCCCTATTGATCTAGGATTTGCAGGTTCTGGATGGTGACTCGGAATTAGCCACTTGGATTTATCACTGGATGAGAATACGCTGATGCACGCAACGTAACTCGGAGTTAGGCAATCGTGGACTGACTGCTGGATTTCACGACGAGACTGAATTCGGTTCCAACACGAATTCGTTTATTAGGGCAGATGATTCTTGTGGCACGATAAATACCATCTGCCAATTCTTCACAGGATCTGTTGACGGGCCTACTGGAAAAGGACGTAGGTCCGGAGTCTAAGACCAGACGGGTCAGAAATGGTTGTTGGTTAGCCTTCCGCCGGATGATGCACGAAGGTACCGACGACGACACACGGTGTTCCACTGGGGGTTGACCGACAAAGAGACCAAGGGCACGGTACAGAGTCGGATGGTAGACGGTCAGACGGCACTGTGATACTTTCGAAGGGTTGAAGAACAGGACCTCACGGTACGGTGT
>UCOK01018105.1:0-67815 GCA_900474325.1 Synergus umbraculus | reverse complement strand
ATAATTATAATATTATTATAAATATTAATAATTATAAATTTTGAAAATTTAAAAATTATAGAAAATTAATTATTTTTAAAATTTTTTCAATTGTTAATTTTTAGAAGTCGCATTTCATTTTTGCCAAAGTTCTACAGCTTTCGGATTCATATCTATAGTTTGGAGACTCTGCAGAGTCCGCGAGCGAGCCTTTTGAGTTTTGTCTCGCTAAGCTCTTAGCAAAGATCCAGTGTTGCCAGATTTGTCCAACAAAATTACCCTAACAGGCTGATCGAAAATACCCTACCGCTACCCTACGTCGATAAAGAAATTTTCCCACGGAGTGCTCGCTGAGTGCTTTTTTTTTTTTTTCTCAAATCATATCGAATGTTTCCCCCAGTAATTCCGCGCTTATATTGTTAAAAAATCTTAGAAAAAAAAATACCCTACATTTTTCCAAATTACCGTACAAATACCGTACTTTTTTGTAAGGTAATCGTACACCCTATGGCGCTCAAAATTACCGTACAAATACGGTAATTACCCTACGTCTGGCAACATTGCAAAGATCTCACTCAATGACTCACATTCACATCAGATTTGACGCGGTTTCCATGGAAACAATGAAAAGACAGAGGGCAGCACCTCGATATAGGCTAAAATGCAAATATCCCCATCTAAAATCGTCCCCACTTCTGGCCTATGCCGCATCTAGGTACTAATATCTTTGGCGTTGCGTTTTTGCGGAAAACCATGAGATTGAGAGAGATAGTAATGATGGTGCGTCTCTTTCACTCTCATGGTTTTACGCCAAAATGCAACGCATTCCGGATCCATGGGATACCACCCTAAAGGCCTGATTACACGCTTTTAGGAAAATGTACTTCTTCTCACTCTACCATGTGACTATCCGATAAGTTTGTCTCATTCTCGCACATTTTCCACTTTGCATTCGGAAAATGTGCGAGAATGAGACAGACTTATGGGATAGTCACATGGTAGAGTGAGAAGAAGGACATTTTCCTAAAAGCGTGTAATCAGGCCTTAAGGCTGGCGTCCCATGATTGCGTTTTGCGTTGCGTTATAATGAAAGAGAAAAAGAAAAATCTATACTTCTGTCTCTTTCTCTCTCATTATGAAGCAACGCCAAACGCGAAGCATAAAGCAGAAGATCGTAAGAGTGAAGTTGAATCCACAAATACGCGAGGCCTAGCCTAGCGCGGTACGCCCGCAACGCGTACGCGTCGTTTCGAAGACGTAGACACGAGCGGCTACATGCGAAACGCTGCGCATGCAGTCGCGCGCGCACCGCGTAGGTTGGACTTCGTGTATATGTGGATTCAGCTTGAAAGAGATATATAGATTTTCTCTCTCTTTCGCTCTAATGATTTTCTGCTTTCTGCTTTGCGTTTTCTGCTATCAGGGTGGCATTCCATGGATCTGGAATGCGTTGCGTTTTTGCGCAAAACCGTGAGAGTGAGAGAGACACACTAATACTACTATCTCTCTCACTCTCAAGTTTTGCGCAAAAACGCAACGCATTCCCGATCCATGGGACACCACCCTTAGGGTGCGTTCCATGTGGGCGCAAAACGCAAAGCGTAAAATGAACAGCCAATTGTACGACACTTTTAGATTTATGTCTTCTCAAAGATTCTCTATCATTGGCTGTTCGTTTTACGCTTTGCATTTTGCGCCTGCATGGGATTCCACCCTCATAGGATGACGCCCTTAGGGTGGCGTGCCATGGATCCGAAATGCGTTGCGTTTTTGCGCAAAACCATGAGAGTAAGAGAGATAGTAGTAATACCCTAGTAAAAATGCCTAATAGAATCACAATAGAAACTTAATAAGTCATGGTGTCTACTAGTTTCTATTAGGTTTTAAAGCGGCTTTTGTTCCCGGATCCTATGTGGTTATATACAGTAAATAAAAACTTTCTAATTGGATCATATTAGGTTTGATCTCCTTTCTATTCGGTTTCTCATCGCATTTATTAGGTGCATATTAAATTCTTATGTGGTTTTGATTAGGATCTAACGTGTTTGTATTCGGAAATGGTAATTTATTACTGATTGGTCCTAATTGGCACCTAATCGGTTTTTCTATTCGATTTATAATCGGTTCTTCTATTCGGTTTCTAATTGGGTTTACTGGGTGCGTATTAATTTCTTATGTGGTTTTTAGGATCTAAAGTGTCTGTATTCGGCAATGGTAATGTATTACTGATTCGATCTTAATGGGCTTTCAAATCTGAACTTTGAATTACAAATAACCACTAAGAAACATAATAGAACCTGCTAGGGAAGAAATTTTGTACTTGTGTATCTCTCGATAAAATATACCGAGTAGATACCTAATAGAACCGTACCGCTTTCAAAACTGAACTTTGAATTTCAAATAACCACTAAGAACCAGGGTTATGCTCGTATAATACTCCACGTATTATACGTGGTTTTCTACGTTATATTACGTCCGAATGGAAATATTCAGTGCGTGTGCGTCAATTCAAAACATAACCTATTTTTTCGAAAGTGAGGTTATGTTTTGTAAGGCGGCCATCTTGGAAACGTCACTTCTAAGAGTTTTCTACATTTTCTTCGCTAAGAACCCTGCTAAGAACCTAATATAACCTACTAGGGAAGAAATTTTGTACTTGTGTATGTCTCGATAAAATATACCAAGTAGATACCTACTAGACCGCTTTCAAATCTGAACTTTGAATTTCAAATAACCACTAAAAAACCTAATAGAACCTACTAGATATGCAATTTTGTACTTTATAACATTTTTAATAAACGGTTACTTCATTAGAACCGATTAGAACCTATTAGGAAATTTAAAAAAATAAATATTTGTTTTTGAAACCACTTAAGATCCTAATAGATCCACATACAAAATTTTTTTGAAAGTAGAACCATATAGAGGTGCATGTAGAACCTATGCACAATATAATTGGTTTTTATATACTTCTAATTCGGCATTTTTACTATAGTGCGTCTCTCTCACTCTCATGGTTTTACGCCAAAACGCAACGCATTCCGGATCCATGGGATGTTACTCTTACACTGTAAGGCTGGCATCCCATGATTGCGTTTTGCGTTGCGTCATAATGAGAGAGAAAAAGACAGAAGTATATATTTTTCTCTTTCTCTCTCATTAACGCAACGCAAAACGCAATCATGGGACGCCAGCCTAAGAGTGGCGTCCCATTATTGCGTTTTGCGTTGCGTCATAATAAGAGAAAGGAAGACAAAAGTATACTTCTATCTCTTTCTCTCTCATTATGACGCAACGCAAAACTAAAGAGGTAATATACGTAACAATATACGCGTAGAAAACCACGTATAATACGAGCACAACCCTGCATGGGAAGCCACCCTGATTAATTAAACTTTCAACACGATCTTCTAATATATTGGAGTATATGCAGGGCCGTGCGTCACATCAAATAAAGGTGCAGTCCCATGTCGGCAGAAAACGTCGGCGTAAAGCAGAAACTCATGAGAGTGAAAGAGACAAACTGATCTGCCTATCTCTGTCAGGGTGTCGTCCTATGGTAGCAGAAAACGCAAAGCAGAAAGCAGAAAATCATAAGAGTGCCAGAGACAGGCAGATGTTCCCTCTCTTTCACTCTAATGATTTTCTGCTTTCTGCTTTGTGTTTCCTGCTACCATAGGACGGCACCCTCACTCTCATCAGTTCCTGCTTTACGCCGACGTTTTCCGCCAACATGGGACTGCACCTAGAGTTCTTAGTCGGTTATATTACTTCGAGAACGGTAACGAGAATGAGAATAAAACCGAGAATATAACCGAGACTTAAATTCTCTAAGAATTTATGAGAACTTATGATTTTAGAGATTTTTATGACAAGGGAGATAATTATTGATTAATTAACCGCTTTAGTTAACTAGTAAGCTGTTTTTTTGCATATTTTACATTCCTAAATATGCCTTAGCTAATAAATGACTAAAATTTAACCATGTAAATAATGTAAACAATAACAATTTTTCTAAAAATCATAAATTCTTTTATATTCTCATAAATTCTATCATATTCTCGGTCATATAACCTGGATTTAAGTTCTCGAGAATTTAAGAACTCTAACTGCACCATAAGAATACAACCGATCAGATGTCGAGCGCAACGCATGTGCAGTAGTTATCAAGTTATCAAATGTCTTTACTCCCAACACCAGTTCGTGGCTAGATGTACAGAGCGATATGAATCGCACGTACAGTGCCAACGAGGTCGCCTATTGGCTACCTAAAAGAAGAAGAAGAAGAAGAAGAAATGTCTTTACTATTTGGAATATGTTACTATTGAGAATGTTACTATTGGGGAAATCGAGTGCACTTTCTTTTGTAGGACCCATCGAAATGTTTTTCTAGTGGAAAGAGAAAGAAGATGAGAGACAGCTATCTATCTCTCTAATCCTAATCACGTCCACTTAGAGTTCTTAAATTCTCGAGAACTTAAATCCAGGTTATATGACCGAGAATATGACAGAATTTATGAGAATTTAAAAGAATTTAAGAATTTATGATTTTTAGAAAAATTGTTATTGTTTACATTATTTACATGGTTAAATTTTAGTCATTTATTAGCTAAGGCATATTTAGGAATGTAAAATATGCAAAACAACAGCTTACTAGTTAACTAAAGCCACAAAATTCATCTTATAATAAACGTCACTTTATAGGTTATATTAGTCACTAACATAACCTATGCTCTGCATACATTTGTGACAGTTTTTTCATTTACAACTTGTGTAAAGCTCATTAAGAAGTAATAGAAGTACAAAAAACAGTTTATTACACTTTATCGGTTAATTAATCAATAATTATCTCTCTTGTCATCAAAATTTCTAAAATCATAAGTTCTCATAAATTCTTAGAGAATTTAAGTCTCGGTTATATTCTCATTCTCGTTACCGTTCTCAAAGTAATATAATCGACTAAGGGTGGCGTCCCATGGATCCGGAATGCGTTGCGTTTTTGTCCAAAACCATGAGAGTGACAGAGATGGTCTTATTAGTGTGTCTCTCTCACTCTCATGGTTTTAGGCAAAAATGCAACGCATTCAGGATGCATGGGACGCCAGCCTAATGGCCAAAATACACGCTCGCCGAAGTGTCGAAACGTTTCCGCGTTTACATAAGAGTAAAAGAGATAGAGCATGAAAAATTGGACAATAAGTACTCTCCATCTCTTTTACTCTTATGTAAACACGGAAACGTTTCGACACTTCGGCGAACGTGTATTTTGGCCATAAGGACTCTCTACGTCCACTAGAGAGAAGCAAGTAACGGTCTTTTCATCTTCTTTCTCTTTCTATGAGCGAGACTCTTTCAGCCTAAAACCTTTTCTCCTCTGTCCTCTAATCTTATACATCTATGCTATTCACAAAACTCCATGCGGCAACGAAGCGACGAACGAGAATTGTGGCCATTGCAGTGGAAGTTGTGAATTTATTGAGTGTTCATATTTTAGCTTAATTTTCATTATAATAAGGTACTTTGGAACGATGTGAATTTTGATTTTAGACGCCTATATAAGAAAGAAGTAAGTAAATAGTTCTTCTATTACCACATGTATTGGTTAGGTTTCTGTAGAGCACCGGCGTTATTTGGTGCGATCTGGGATTATACATTTTATCGTGTTTGGCGGTTCGTTATTTACCATTGTATAAAACTTTTAACCGAGTATCTACATCTACATGGACACGTTTTTGGTCGGCGTACAGCTGAAAAGAGGAGATAGAAAAATAGTGATTGCGTTTATGCGTCATACGCCGACAAAAAACGCGTCCCTGTAGACACTCGAAAATGATTTTACTACATTTTTTTCTTCATTGAAACCCACGTTATGTAAAGTTCACTTTGACATTAGGATAAAATCTATATGTTGATCATGTTTATAATTGTTATTGCCCTTCACAGAGCTATAAGTTTATAAAAGGGAATAGAACTTTATGCTAAACTAAAGTTAAACGTTTATATGGGCATTTTTTCTCAAGTGTAGTCTCCCTGAGAAACAACTTTCTCTGATCGAATTCAAACTTGGACAAAGTGTAAGTCCAACCAGGTATTACGTTACGGACATTTTTTTCTTTAATTGGATAAAAATTGACGGAGATAGGGAAGGCAGGATTGGTCGACTTTTGTACATTTTTAGTCTTTATTTACAGACGAGGCTTCTTAAATTTGAAATAATGTTTACTTATTCACCACTAACTTGAGAAATTTTCAAGTACACCTATTTTGTCGAAATTTAATAAATTTTTTTACTTAAACTTTTTTGGCTCCATTTTAGTGTCCCGGTTTTTACATTATCTTCTATGAATAGATGATATTGTAAATAATTAAAAATAAAATTATTTAATAGTTGAAAATCGTTAAAATTATATTTTTTTAAATTATTGTTCAGAATAAATGAAATTAAAGTACAATATAATGTGTCGCTAAAATATAAATATAATAAATTATTAACACTTTTTAAATTAAAGTATTACATGTTAATATATTGAGGAATATTTTATCCATATAATTATAAGAATCACAGAGATTGAGTGCAAATAACATTTTAAATAAAGTTACCAATACAATTTTGTGCATTTTGTAACAAATAAATAATTTTTACAAAATTTTTAACTTATTACAGACCAGGATAAATTACACAGGCCGACAACGAATAAAACCCAGATACCCAAATATACTTTCCCGAACGTTTTTTGCTCGCTGAATCCGAATCTGGCCTCAGAGTTGACCCATCATCCTAGGTTTTCGAAACATCCTAACTTAATAAGTCAAAAAACACGGTTTTTGCTATATTTCACAATAAATTACGTGATAAAAATTTTTTTTTTGTAAACAAGTTATGCCATCTCGAAGTGCAACTCTTACCCTTCCAAACCTATTTTAGATTTTTCAGATATCTTTTTTTCGCAGAGGTATAGTTATTTAAAGTTTATTACTTTAACGTTTTCGTTAAAGCATTGCCAAACATTAAAGTGTTTGCATATTAATTTTTTTTCCATTAGAAAAACCTTTTTTGTTGTCGGCAATGCTTTAACGAAAACGTTATAGTAATAAACTTTAAATAACTATACCTCTGCGAAAAAAAGATATCTGAAAAATTCAAAATAGGTTTAGAAGAGTAAGAGTTACACTTCGAGATGGCATAACTTGTTTCAAAAAAAATTTTTTTATCACGTAATTTATTGTGAAATATAGCAAAAACCGTGTTTTTTGACTTATTAAGTTAGGATATTTCGAAAAAAACGTTCAGGAAAGTATATTTGAGTTTCTAGGTTTTTTAAGTTTTAAAATTTTCTCGGTCTATGTAATTAATTACCTAAGAAGCTATTTAATCAGGATTAAAATAACAATTAAAAATCACAATAATTATGAAAATTTCATCACAGTTAATTAATTTGACGTTGCAACAAATGAAACGAATTATTATGTATGTTTCCTACCTTGAATAAATAAATTATGATTTTAAGGGCATGTTCTATGCTCTGGTTGTGAAAAAATTGTTTAAGTCACGACGGTCAAAATTTGGCCGTTGACAAAAAAAACCGAAAATATTTACTGACAATTTTCTTTTCAAAATTATTATTAAGAGATTATGTACAAAGTTGGTACTTTAAAAATCGAAAAAATTTTTATTGCATATTCTGAAAGTACATGCTTTCGAAAATATATGTGCGAAATTTCATTCAGATCGGAGCACCAGATCATAAATTACAGCAGTAATTATGAACAAGTTTTATGAAAATCCAACAACTTTTTAAAAAATTTGTCCACCATATTATTTGAGACCCCCCAAAACCCCTAAATGTCAAGTTTCATGAAAATTTTTCAATTTTTTGAAAACTCGTCCACCATATGGGATCCGCCATTTTGAATTTTGAAAATCTGGCTTCGGATTCGAAATCAGCGACCTTGAAAACCCCCAGCTGCAAAGTTTTATTCCAATTTATTTAATACGTCGATCAAAACTGAATTTTTTCTTTAAAAAAGAGTGATTTTCAAATTTTGTTTATTCATAAGTATTTATAATTTTATGAAATATGCTCGTTAATATTTTTATAAAATTTTACCATGCTGCAGATACTATTTCAACAAGAAATCATTATAATTTCTTAAAAAATGTTGAATTTAGAGAAAAAAGTTGTGAATAAAAAAGGTGGTAATCTGGGTTACCACTGCGCCGCAAAGGGTTAAAGAATAATAATACTTATTTAATACTTTCCTAATATTACTAGCAAATGATAATAATGTGATACCAAAAAAAGTTTAATTCCCATATCTTCACCGATCGACTGCTCAATTTCACTCCGAAATTAGTTATAAGTTAAGAATGTCGAAAAAAATTTCCAGGTACGCTCTAGATTTTCTGTTGTCAGATTTCTTTCCAAATATTAATAGCAAATGATAATACATGATATCAGAAAAAGCTTAAGAAAGTATCCTCATATAAACGGCGAAAAATGAAAGTGAACTTTAGGGATTTTTTTGGAAAAAACTTTAAGATATTTTTTATTGAAATTTTGAGAGCATTTTATTAACAATTCGAAGAAGTAAAAAAAAAAATGATTTATGAAATAATTATCATAAATACTCTGCTGGTGTTCTGTTGAAGTTGTGATGTTTCTTCTTTTGGCATGAATTTGCGGACACTCTAACGCATGCTAGGTTTGTCTGAAAAATGGGACCCAAATTTTTTTACCTTTATAACACTAATACCTAGTCTATAAATCATAATTTCAAATATAATAAAAATTTTTAACAAAATGGCGGACATTTAAACAAATTTTTGAGTAAATTTTTTTTTATTTTTGCAAATAAGTGGATAAATACATTTTTAAAATAAAATCCGAGAGGTTTACAGACTAGAGAATTTAATTCCCTTTAAAATGGTTTTTTAAATAATTTTTTTAGGTTGAAAACTCACTAATTAATCATGTCCGCAAATTCGGAAATTCTGAAAAATAACTTTTTGCAACACATACATGAAAATGGCCACATTCCGTGTCCATAAAGCGTGCGGAATGTGGACATTTTCATGTATTTTTTGCAAAAAATATCGTGTGTGACTTGTGCGCGAAGTTGAAAATTCCACGAGTGTTACAAACTTCACACTCGTGGAATGTTCAACTTCCCGCACTTGTAACACAATGTACTATTTCGAAAAAAACGCGATTGAAGTTGACGGAATATTAGATTGAGGAATATTTGATTTTTTCTTTACTTACAGCTATTTATTCAATTCGACACTAATCAGCTATGCCTGCACCATAAAAAAGATCTTCTTCACTTTTTTTAATGCCTTCTCTTATTTTTTTCGCCAATCGAGCTTCTTCAGTCGAGCTTTCGCTTTAGTGTTCTTTTAAGGGGGTATCCTCATATAAATCGATCGAAAAATCAATTTTTTATTGCATAAATCGAAATTACAACATTTCAAGAACACCCTGTAAAAATTTTAGAATGAAATTCGAAATGGTTTGGCTTCTGGAGCTATTTTCGCAAAAAGCCTTAAAAGAGCACCGAGGCGAAAGCTCGACTAAAGAAGCTCGATTGGCGAAAAAAATAAGAGAAGACATTGAAAAAGGTCAACAAGAAGACCTTTTTAATGGTGCAGGCATAGCTGATTAGTGTCGAATTGAATAAATAGCTGTAAGTAGAGAAAAAATTCAATATTCCTCAATCCAATATTCCGTCAACTTCAATCGCGTTTTTCTCGAAAAGTTATTTTTCAGATTTTCCGAATTTGCGGACACGATTACTCAGTGAGTTTTCAACCTAAAAAAATTATTTAAAAAACCATTTTAAAGGGAATTAAATTCTCTAGTCTGTAAACCTCTCGGATTTTATTTTAAAAATGTATTTATCCACTTATTTGCAAAAATAAAAAAAATTTTACTCAAAAATTTGTTCAAATGTCCTCCATTTTGTTCAAAATTTTTATTATATTTGAAATTGAGGTTCACAGACTAGGTATTAGTGTTATAAAGCTAAAAAAATTTGGGTCCCATTTTTCAGACAAACCTAGCAAGCGTGAAAGTGTCCGCAAATTCATGCCAAAAAAAGAAACATCACAACTTCAACAGAACACCAGCAGAGTATTTATGATAATTATTTCATAAATAATTTTTGTTTACTTCTTCGAATTGTTAATAAAATGCTCTCAAAATTTCAATAAAAAATATCTTAAAGTTTTTTCCAAAAAAATCCCTAAAGTTCACGTTTTTCTGATATCATGTATTATCATTTGCTATTAATATTTGATTTATATGAGGATACCCCCTTAATCCTTCTTAAGTTCATCGATCGACTGTATAATTATCGTAATTTTTTCGAAATTTTTGTCTTATTACGAGTTTGGGGATCGAATTAAGCAGTCAATCGGTAAAGAATTGAAGATATGGAGATGAAACTTTTTTTAGTATCACACATTATCATTTGCTAGTAATATTTAGAAATAATTCTAACAGAGGATTTAGAGGGTATACTTGTAAATTTTCTTCTGTTTTTGCTACCGCAGAGAAGACACTGTATATGGAAAAAATTATTCTTTTAAAAAGTCAAACAGTGAGTGTCTTAAACTTGGATACGAGAGGAGATCACTTAATATCTATAAACCTAATTCTTCAAGAAAATAAGAATCAATTATATGAAAAGTATGTTACATTTCAACAGAATACAGGAAAGAGTGATAGAAAATGTCTGAACACAGAGAGTTAGAAACTTTAAGAGATAGTCACTGAAAATGTAAAACGGCAGGGTTCGAGATATTAAGGGGCTATGCTAGTTTCTCAGACGAATAAAACAGCAATTTTTGAATATTAAAAAAAAAAGAACTACACGTTTAATCTTTCTAAAATTTTTGCAGTATATTGTACATGTCTTCACGTATTTATCATAAAATTTTCGTCAAAAAATATTCATTGGAAACGGAGATAAAAGACGAACTGCAAAGGTCCTTTAAAGAAAGTTGAAATACGGGTGACGGTATCCGGCCATATCAGCATGCTCGAAAAAAAAAATTTCTTTTAGTAAACTACATGAGTTTCTCTAGAGGATGGACCTCTAGCTTTTGAAAATATTAAAAATTATAAAAATGTCGTTTTGAAAAAAAATTTCAATTTTTCTTAAAAAAAAAGCTCGTTTTTTTTTATAAAAGTTGTAATTTTTTATATAACAAAAAGTTGGAGGTCCATTCTCTGTAGAAACATATTACAATAAAGACTGTGTAAAAATGTGAAGTTGATTCGATGATTAGTTTTCGAGCTACTCCGACACCCGATTTTAAAAATGCAGATTTTGAGAAAAACGCATTTAAAATTTTCAACGTAGATTTGATTTGCGGTAAATTTCTCTTCCTATTGCGCGATTTGATGACCTGTTTTGCTCTGGAGCCTTTTTTATGGTTGTATATGAAGGTTTTTCACTCATTTAAAAAATTTTTTGAACATGTCTTTTGTTTGTTTTCTAGCCCGCAATTATCTTAGCGCTAATGAACAGTTCCGCTTTAACCCATTAACGTCCAGCCGGACACATTTTATACACCTCTCTTCCCGCGCTCATAGCTATTGCATTTCGAGCAAAAAAAAATCTAAAAAAATGTATACTTATAGATTGAAGTTTGCTTTTTCCGGTGGTATCACTCAAATAATCGAACTAATTTTTTTTGTTCGAAAAATGCAGTTTGAAACAAAAAAAAACATGATTTTCGAAGGAATTTTTTTTTAAATCGAGTTTTCAAAGATTTACAGGCTTGGAATCATCTTGGAACCAGTCTAGATCGTGGACGCGATATCTGAATTTAAAGAATATGAGGTTGTAAAGTCATTTTGAACAATTAGAAACTTCAAAATGGCGCCTGAATTGCAAAATTTTTCCTAGAAAATTCATGAATTTTTTTCTCAGAAACGAAGCACTTTCCTAAAAAATTAGAAAGAACAAAAAGTGCTTAGAATTGGTCAAAGAATACACCTGAATTTTTTCAAAACGATTCGAGCGATTTTTGCAATTTATCACAAATTGGCAATTTGCAAAATGAAAAAATCACTTGAATCGTTTTGAAAATATTCTGGTGTAGTCTTTGGCTAACTCTAAACAATTCTTGTTCTTCGTAATGTTCTTGTAAAGTGGTTCGTTTTTGAGAAAAAAATTCCAAAATGTCAGCATTTTGGAAAAATTCCAACTATTTTCGATTTTTTTCTCAAAAACGAAGGACAAAAAACAAAAAGTGCTTAGAATTGAACAAGGAATACCCTTGAATACCCCTTAATTTTTCTTTGTAATTTTTTTTTGTAAAGTGTTTCGTTTCTGAGAAAAAAATTGATCACTTTTCTGGCAAAAATTTTGCAATTCGGGTGCCATTTTGAAGTTTCTAATTGTTCAAAATGACTTAACAACCTCATATTCTTTAAATTCAGACATCGCGTCCACGATCTAGATCGGTTCCAAGATGATTCCAAGTTTGTAAATCTTTGAAAATTCGATTTTAAAAAAAATTCCTTCGAAAATCATGTTTTTTTTTGTTTCAAACTGCATTTTTCGAACAAAAAAAAATTAGTTCGATAATTTGAGTGATACCACCGGAAAGAGCACACTACAAACTATAAGTATACATTTTCTTAGATTTTTTTTCGCTCGAAATGCAATTGCTGTGAGCGCGGGAAGAGAAGTGTACAAAATGTGTCCGGCTGGACATTAATGGGCTAAAGTTCTCCCATTTAAAAACTATTAGAGATATCGATTTAACATTTTGGGTACTTATTTTTAGGATGATTAGCTATGGAAAAATGCAAAAGAAAAAAGATCGATTTTTTGAAAATGAGAAACTAGCATAGCCCCTTAAGGGGTTACACCACCCTGGCGCGTGGGAAAATAGGTATAAAATTATGTATTTTTTTGACGCAGTCATAAATTAAAAAAATTTTTAAATGGCGGAGATATGAGTCAATGAGTAGAACCCTTTTTTGAAAATCCTTGTTGATGGTGTACCTAGTTTCTTGATCAGGCATTGTCTCAAAAAAAAATTTTTTTTGCTTATTTAGAAAGGTAATCGCTATAGACAATAGTATAAAGAACATGTTTTTATAATATTAACAAAATCGGTTGAGTAGATTTTGAGATATCATGTACACCAGTTTGAAAAAAGAAGTTTCGAGAAAAACGCGAAAGAAAAAACAGTACAGCGCGAATGAGACCAAATCGCGAATAGCTGGCTAGAACTATAAAATGTTGATAAAATGGGCCAAATTCTGTTATTCACTGGTTTTTGGGATAGCTGATGACGAATCCGGTGTCAAAAATTTCAAACACAAAATGGCGGGTCCACTGTGGGTCCGAACGGAACCTGAGTTTCAGTGACGCGCTCACTTCTAATTGTTTCTGATGAGGTCTTTCATTCGATTAATAAATAAATGGAAAACACATAAAGTAGTATCATTAAACTTCATTTAGGTATATTTTCTTTCTGATATAATAATTTTTACTGCTTCTGTAGATGATAAGAAAAATATATATTTTTAACAAAATGCCGGCTTCGCAAAAAAAAAGTTTCGATTTTCGATGAAAATTTTGTCGGAAAAATTGTTTAAAAAATATCAAATTATTATCGGAAAGACTAATGCTTCCATCAATCACTGGAAAATGTATCTTTAAACTTTGTGTAAAAATTTGAGCCTGATCAGTTGAGCCGTTTTTGAGATATCTTACTCACCGACTTTGAAAACACAGTTTTGAGAAAAACGTGTTTAAAGTTTCATAAGCCCAGCATCTTCAATTTCTTTACAGATGCACTAAAACTACTTTCATACGTCTCAGCGTTTTTTGATTAAAAACGTTGTTTCTTTTCTTTGGTCTTGATTTTTGAATTTTCGTAGATGATCTCTTTTCTCTACTACACTTCATTTTGAAACAGAAAAATAATAATAACAGAAAGTGTTGAAAGTTTACTCCCTGGCTCCGCGCACTGTCGAACAATCCGAGACGTCATTACAAATATGCGTACAACTTCAAAAGCATTCATCGGATTAAAATGAAATTTTCTGAGAATATACTCAAATATATGTACATTCCGAAAATGCAATTAAAAAATTAATTTTTTGAAAATTACAAGTGCGTATAACCCCTTATGAAACTGTCACTGAAAGAAAACGCAAAGGCAGGGTTAGAGATTTTAACAAACAGTCTCTGAAAACTTAAAAACAGAGTTCGAAACTTTAAGAAGTAGTGTCTGCAAATGAAATGTTGATTTTTAACAAAAAAAAATATATATATATATATTTGTTATTATTGTACATTATGAAATTTTATGCTTATTAATATACACAATGTGACATTTAATTACTTATATAACTAGCAACGTGGTAAAATTTTGTAATTTCTTGTTTTTGATTACCTTTTGCTAGTAGAAAAAATAATTTAGAATTTTTAATTCTTGAAATATAAAATTTTGTAATTTTTTATCGAATTTCAGGAATCTTCATAAGTCTCATAAAATTCCTTAAAATGCCTTTATTATCCTTAAAAATTAAGTGAAATTCCTTTAAATTTCGTAAAAATCGCTTTTTATTCCTTGATATTCCTTGATGTTCCATAAAAGTCTTTAAAATTCCACAGCCTATCGTTATAACCTTTAAAATTACTAAAAATTCTTTGAAATCTTATGAAATTCCGTTAAATTTCGCAAAATTAATTGATATTTCTTATAATTACTCAAATTTTCACGAAATCTGATTATATCTCTTTAAATTACTCAAAATTCCGTGAAATTTTGTTAAATTCTTTGAAATTCTTGAAATTTCAATCAACTCTTACACACGAAAGAGTGAGTCACTAATATTGTCGGGCGTATTCGGGCCTCTTCGACAGTGTGGTGACTTAAAATAATTCGTATATATTTTGATTTTGATCATTTTGCGTGTTATGTTTTCAGAATAAGAAGACATCAAGATGTCTTTACCTCCATTCTTGTTAGGTCCAAACCAATGGGCCGCGATGATGGCCCAGCAGCAGGCCCAGGCTCAGCTAACAGCAGCGCAAGCAGCACATGCTCACGCACAAGCTGCAGCACAAGCACAAGCTGCTCATCAAGCTCACATACATGCTATGTCTGGACCTCCGCCTCCACAGTTGCCCAAACAACCAGAAGTTCTCTCCGAAGATAAGTTACAGGAAAAAGGTAATTCAATATGTACTAAACACGTATAATATGGAGAATATAATAATAATACGTATAATAATTTATGAATTGATGCCTCCCAACAAAATGAAATCGTCCGATCGGGTTTAAAGTTTGACTGCTTGAAGTTCTATCTGTTGGTATTTCGTACAAAAGAAATTGCCTGTTTATAGACGCGTGTTTCGTCTATAGAAACTGAAATGACAATTTAAATTCGCGCGCTATATGAATTGACCAATAATTCATAAAACTGATTTTACGTATAATTTTATGAAGACGAAGACTAACTTTAAACAAATTTCAAAGTTAAATTCATATTCTTCGAGTAACAGGATATTAACATTTGTAAATACTTGAATGTTGATCTATTGTTTTGTGCTCGAAAATGAAATGTCTCCTTTGCCCTGTGTTAGAGTTTAATAACTAACGCAGTTTCCAAAAAGACGACAAAGCTGTAAAGCTTATCTACTTTTGAAATGTACAGGATCTAAGAAAAAATTGTGTAACGTAATTTTCTGTAACTACGTCCACACAGCCCTTAAAACTCTTTAAATTATTATACCATCAATTATACAATAATTATACAATTATACACTTTTAAATAAATTGCATTTAATATCTTTTTTGACACTTCGTGCGTAAAATTCGATTTCGCACACGCTCCTTTAAAGAAGCGTGTGCTAAATCAAGCTTCGCACACTTTTCAAAAAATACGGTTCGATACATGTGCGAGAATATGATTTCAGCCTTGTGTGACAAACAGTCACACAAGGCTAAAATAACATTTGTGCACTAGTGTTCTTCAACACATGACCGGTACTAGTTGTTAAAAAAGTAGTTTAAAAATGTAAAATCATGGGGAAAAAGGTGAGTCACTGAACGAGTCATCATGATGCAAAGGATTAAGGGCATGTGTTACTTACCATATGAGCAAGTTTTTAAACCCGGGTTTTTTTCTACAATTTTTACATTTAAAAAAAAATGTTAGTCAACATCAGTCCGTGTTCACATTCTTGACGGTTGTTGATCATAATTTTTTTTGAAAATATAAAAATTGTAGAAAAAAAACAGGGTTTAAAAACTTGCTCATATGGTAAGTAACACATGCCCTTAAGAAAATAGATATGCACCGTGGGATGGAGGCATTTTTATCTCGCTCGACGTTTGCAGCACTCGCCGTGCTCGACAAAAAATGCTTGTTTTCCTCTGTTGATGCAAAATATGTATACTATTTTTCATTTTTTATTTTTAGCCCAAAAATGGCAACAGCTGCAGACAAAACGGTTTTCAGAGAAGCGAAAATTCGGTTTTGTAGATGCACAGAAAGAAGACATGCCACCAGAACATATTCGCAAAATCATCCGTGACCATGGTGACATGAGCAGTCGAAAATTTCGACATGATAAGCGAGTTTACCTAGGGTATGAGAACATTTTCCTATTTTCTGATACACTATTGACAAATAGGTGAAAATATTCAACTAAAAATACATGAAAATGCAAATTCTTTCAAATATTTTTCCTTCCTTTGTCAATTTTTTAACCAATCTTTATTATGTTACTTAAATATTTTTTCATTTTTACAGAGCTTTAAAGTACATGCCACATGCCGTGATGAAATTATTAGAAAATATGCCTATGCCTTGGGAACAAGTAAGGGATGTTAAAGTATTATACCACATCACGGGGGCTATAACATTCGTCAACGAAATTCCTTCTGTTATCGAACCAGTTTACATCGCGCAATGGGGGTAAGTGCTTAGATTTTTGCAGACTAATATTTGTCTAAATAATTATTATATTAAAGAGCTTCACTCTATTTTGAGTATTTCCCTATTATTCCTATCAAGTGTAAATCTACATGGTCTGTCGAAACAAATTCCCAATATATCACTTTTAGATATTTTCTTGTAATCCAAAATCAATTAAAATAATTTTAATATCGACATTCTTCATGTATTATTGGTGTAGCATATTCAGAATCGACTTTTTCGGTTCTTTGAAACTTCAGTCAATTAGGGAGGATAAAAATATTTTAATGGAATTATCGTTATACCCTATAATACGCAGCTTTTGGTCAATTAGAGATCAGAATGCTTCTTTTCTGGCCAACTGGTTGGCTCATGCTCTTGGAATTCGCGCTTATGTAGCAAGTGCGAGCAATCTGATTGACCAATATGCAATTTATTGTGTACCGTCAACTGATTATCTGTCCGCCGCATACATTTAAAAATCCAGGTAAATATTTTGTATGTTAAATGTTGTTTGATTTTCAGAACAATGTGGGTCATGATGAGACGAGAAAAGAGAGATCGTAGGCACTTCAAGAGAATGAGGTTTCCACCATTCGATGACGAAGAACCTCCGTTGGATTACGCCGAGAACGTTTTAGACGTGGAACCGTTGGAAGCTATTCAGATTGAACTTGATTCTGAAGAGGATCAATCCATTGCAAAATGGTTCTATGATCACAAACCACTAGTTGGAACAAAGTATGTTTGTTTAGACATTTTACTATTGTTTTGTATAGACTAATATAAATTAAATTAGCATTACTTTTTCTAGAACGATATTTAATAAGAATAGCTGTTTCATAATAAAGAAATGAATTGATATGAATGATATGATGAATTGCGTAGGGGTCCTGAAATCAATCGCCTATGTGGATTGACTGCTGTGGCATATTTGCAGATTTGTCTGAGACGAATTCTACAAAATGTTACAGTTGGATTAAACGCTAATCTGATAACAAGTTCAATTCTATATTATAAGAACAGATGACAATTGTAATGTTTGTAAGTGTAGATATCTTCTTGTTGTAGACATGTCAACGGATCGACCTATAAAAAGTGGAATCTGTCTCTATCTCAAATGGCAGCTCTGTACCGCTTAGCTAATCCTCTTTTGACAGATTTAGTGGATCAGAACTTCTTTTACCTCTTTGACATCAAATCTTTCTTTACTGCAAAAGCGTTGAACATGGCAATACCAGGTGGACCAAAATTCGAACCGCTTGTGAAAGTCAATAATTCTGGTGACGAGGATTGGAATGAGTTTAATGATATTAACAAAATCATTATACGTCTACCAATAAGAACGGAATACAGAATTGCTTTTCCGTACTTGTACAATAACCTGCCACATTACGTTCACCTTTCCTGGTAAGAAAATTGTTCTCTATTCTGTATTATAAAATAAGTTATAAAATAGGTGAACTAAACTGAAAATCTCTGATAAAGTCATAGAACTTTTGATATAATTATACTTAACTCTGGCGTCTTGACCTTTTTATAGTTTTAACCAACCCTCGCCAGCCCAAAATCTATGATAACGGACTCCAGGGATAGGGAGAGAATCGCCTCTCCTTACCCCTCAGCTTCATAATAGCGTCAAATCGATTCCGATTCTTCGTGTCGATTCTTCGTCAAATGAAGGGTGTCCAAAAATTTACGCTTTTGAATTAAATAGAAAACACAGGTTTTCTTTTTATATTTTAATTTCCTTATCGAATCATAATGTACATAGAGTAGGGTTACGTATGGTCATCGGGTAGATGACTTCCACGGCTTTGCTGGTACATACACACTCTTTTGTCAAAAATTGTCCAAGATTATTTTGCATAAATGTAACTGAATTTTGTTAATAGAACGCTAAATCTCCGCCTTAAATGCACGGGGGTGGTAGTGTTGCCAGATTTTGGGCTACTTTTGGGCTACTCAATGCGAATTTGGGCGATTAGTAGCCCAATCTGACAACTTTGGGGGGTGGTTATGGGCTTATTGTGTCTAGTGCCGGGAAACCGGGTGAAACCCGGGAATTTCATTGAATACCTGGAATTTTTTATATTTATTACAAAAAGACATCTATAAATTGGTCGGAGGAAAGAAAAATCTGACCGAGAAAAAACCAGGGAAACCCCGGAAATTTCAACTTTACTGATCACCTGACACCCTGGGGCTTGTTGGCATAGACCTTGATTAAACAACTTCAATTTGTTTAAATAATTCAAAATTAATTGTCGAACGTTAATAAATATGAACGGAAAAAAGTAAATGGCACAGTATAACTCGATATCAAAGCAAAAAGTGTTATTTCAATAAGGCTGACTTGCGCTCTGAAAAGACATTTAGCATTTTTTACTATTTCTCAAAGAAAAGAATTCAGAATAAAAGAGAACTATTTCAAATGGTAAATTTTACCATGGAAAATGTTTCAAAATAAAAATAAGGGAGTACGGGAATGTCGTCAAAGTTGGACATAGTTTTTGACTCTTGTCCATATCTTTTCTTTAAAAAATAATTTCAGTGGGTACTTCAATGTAGCACAAAAGTTAGATTAAAATATTTTAAATTTTGTGACCTAAAAGCAAAATACTTCGAGTGAAAGAAAAATAAGAATATTATAAAAAAAATCTACTCAAGGTTGGTCCATGTAGTCAAGGTTGAACCACCTCCAAAAACTAATGTAAATAAATCTTCTTCTAAAAATTCTTTAAAAAAGTTAGATTAAAATATTATGAATTTTGTAACCTAGAAGGAAATTACGTCGACTGAATGAAAAATAAGAATATTAAAAAAAATATATATAGTTAAGGTTGGACCACCTCCAAAAACTAATGTAAAAAATTCTTCTAAAAAATTCGTATTTCCCCTATAATTCAAGGTAACTGTCCAGTTATATAATTTTATTTTTGTTATTATGTTACAATATCTTCGTGTAAAAAAAAAGAATTTGGATGGTCCAACCTTAAGGGCATGTGTTACTTACTATATGAGCAAGTTTTTAAACCCGGGTTTTTTTCTACAATTTTTACATTTTCAAAAAAATTATTGTCAACATCCGTCAAGAACGTGAACACGGACGGATGTTGACTAAAATTTTTTTGAAAATATAAAAATTGTAGAAAAAAACACGGGTTTAAAAATTTGCTCATATGGTAAGTAACACATGCCCTTAACAACATGCATTATTACCACATTGTGACATGCCGCAGCCAAATGAGTAATAAAAGAAAGTAATACCCATAGCACGTTGTTCATTAAAAAGTACATGAAATAAACAAATGCTTACTTTGAGGGTACCATACTTTGGGTCCAAGTTATTAGCCTTTTTCAGAGGATAATGGAAAAATTTTTGTGTTTCGAAAAACGACATGTCAGCACTACATTTTTCACGAACGAGCTTTCGATAGACAAACTCATGTGAAATTTTGGTACTATCTTAAGCTAGCTAATAGGCATCGCTAGAAAAATACGGAAAAAACCACAATGGTCCAACCTTGACTAGGGTCAATTTCGCACTCGCTAGGGATTCAAACCCCTGACCTAAATATCCTAAGACCTAATACGCACGCACTAATCGACTGAGCTATTTAACCGCTTGGACTTCATAAACAAAATCTCAGCCAATATTTTTGCTGAAATACCATTTTACTATTTTTAAATGGTAAATGTTTGACTGGTCTTCGAGTTAATCCTTACTATTTAAAAGTATTGTTGGAGAGTTCGATTTTCAAATAGTAATTTTTACCACTCGATTTAGTCAAAACCCCTAAGAAAAGTAGTTGTTATTATTTGACATATTTCATTACTTTATGTAAATGTCGAATGTTATCATTTATATAGCAAACATGAGTAAGTGGTAAAAATTCAAAATGAAAATAATAGTTTTTAATACTTATATCGATTTTTGTCAAAAAAAAATAGTAATTTGTGCTATTTACTCGAAAACTTTTTTTTCCGTATGCCACTATAAAACCAATGATAATAACCAATTTTCAAAAACAACTCTAAGTTGGTTAGAAGTTAACTTATATGGAAAATAAAACATTTTTTGGGAATATTCCCAATATGTTGTAGGCATTTTTTAATTCACTAATATTTTAGGAATATTCTATAAGTTTTCGGATAAATTCCCAAATGATTTAGGAAAATTCTTGATAAAATTGTAGGTATTTTTCAATTACCTAAATTTTTGGTAATTTTCTTTAAAATTTTAGGAAAAATCATTTTCCCAACCACAAATAGTAAAATATTTCCTAAGATATCTTAGGGAGAATTTCCAAAATGTTTTACATCGTAAGTTTTCAAGTTTAATTTTTTTTTTTCAAGTTTTCTAGTACACACGATTGTCTCAAGACGTTTTTAGGACGTTCTAAAAACGTCCTAAGTCAGGCCAAATAATTTTCTAAAAACTTACAATGTTTGAAAGACGTTTTTAAGACGTATTTGTGACATTGGATGTGTTTTGGATGTTTTTTGGCCTGGCTTGGGATGTTTTTTTTTTTAACATTCTAAAAACGTCTTTTAAACTTTACGTCCTAACACGTCTTTGGGAAGTTTTAAAAACGTTTTGAAATTTCGTGCCCACTGGGTTGATTGAATAAGCAATGTGCGTATGTTTTTTAGTATATTTTGTCTCGTTAATTTCAAATCTGATTGAAAAATTGATGAAAAACTTCAGGATTCTGGAAAAAAAATTTATTTTAAAATTAGTTTTTTTAAAATTAATTGATATAATTCGAAATTATTGTAAATATTTGTTAACTTATTGAAATACCATTAAATTCCTTGCAATTTTTTGTATCCCTTGAATAAAAAATATTGACATTTGTAGGCACTACGCCCGGTGAGTCAAAACACCTTTTTCCAAACACCCTTCGCGGTGTCCATGATAAGTCGAAAATGGATCACCTGCAATCAATCTAACCAAGAGCTTTCTTTAGTTTATATAATTTTACTCTACTTGGATGAAGGATTTGTTGAAATAAATATTTTTGCAAAAATGATGATGAATTTTCTGAAAAACTCGATTGTTAGGGGTCTGAAAATTCAGTTTTTTCAGTTCCAAAAAAAAAAGTTTTCTTTCAAATTGGAATTCCTTCGTCCAAGTATGAGATAATATTGTTATAAAATAGCCTGAAAAAATTAGATTGATAGGTGACATGTTTTTTTGAGAAATCGTGGAGACCGCACGGCCCTTTAGGAAAAATCACATTCCGAGATAATTGCGTTTAAAGTTTCGATTAATTGGGTAGCGCACTTGGAGGTAGCGCGCTGTTGACAGCTGTAACTTAGGTTCTAGTGCTCCGATCTTTATGAAATTTGGAGAAAATAATCTTAAAAGAATGTACTTAAAGAAAATGAAATAAAAAAATTTTCGATTTTTTCAACCAACACAAGTGTATATAACCCCTTAAACCAATTTCAAAGTTAAATTCATATTCTTCGAGTAACAGGATATTAACATTTGTAAATGCTTGAATGTTGATCTATTGTTTTGTGCTCGAAAATGAAATGTCTCCTTTGCCCTGTGTTAGAGTTTAATAACTAACGCAGTTTCCAAAAAGACGACAAAGCTGTAAAGCACATTTACTTTTAAAATGTACAGGATCTAAGAAAAAATTGTGTAACGTAATTTTCTGTGACTACGTCCACACAGGCCTTAAAATTCTTTAAATTATTACACAATAAATTATACAATAATTACACAATTATATGCTTTTAAATAAATTGCATTTAATATCTCTTTTAACACTCCGTGCGCGAAATTCGATTTCGCACACACTGGGACGAAAAAGCGTATACTAAATCAAGCTTCGCACACATCGTGTCGAAAAGTACGGTTCGACACATGTGCGAGAATGTGATTTTAGCCTTGTGTGACGTTTTCACACTCGCTTCGGTGCCTTCACCTACATCCCCACACCTATGTTTTCAACCTAGTTCCCCATTCTGGATCAATGAGACCCTGTGCACTTTTTGATCGTGTAACATTTATTATTAACGAATCCAATGAAATAGGCAAAATTCTTAGTTATGCTTGGAACCTCGAAGAATCGTACTGTATAAATGATAATTATATATTCAATAATTAACATATTGAAAAAAATTTTTCAAATTCCTTTTTTTTTTTTCAAAGAAATTATTTTTGTAAAAAAAAAATTATTCTTCATTTTCATTTTGCCTAAAAGATATTCACAGTGAAACTTGAGGACTGGGTCTGACAGACCCAGAGTGGGGTCCTAGGGTTGAAGTAAAAAAAATGATATTCTATTGGCATTCAAGCAAAAGATGTACCTATGTAATTTACAATCGAAAATAATGCGGAAATATCAGGAATTTCTTCTAGCACTTGATAGGAAAAAATTTCTAGAGACCCGGCTCTTTTTACTTTTAGCATCCACACAATTTTTTGTTTAAATTTAAGTAGGATGAAGGGCAGTAAAATTCAATTGAAAATAAATTTGTTACAGGTATCATTCTCAAAATGTGGTCTACATAAAAACCGAAGATCCAGACTTGCCAGCATTTTACTTTGATCCGTTAATCAACCCCATCCCGCGTAAAGATCCTGCAAAGGTAAGCGTTTTCATATTCGAAATCAATTAGACATATGCATGACAACTGGATAAAGTTCAGGTTTTTCAAAATCCATTTTGAACGCTTTTTAATAACTAGGACACTATTTCTAGATATATTCATATTGACTCTTATTTACTAAAAATTTCTATTATTATGAATGTATAATTGGTATAACTAATTTGTTCTTATGGTAAAGTATCACATGCCCTTAAGAAGAATAATGTTTCTTATCATTGTCTTTGAACCTTTGGCGACCAAAAGGGGATACACGTGGATTCAGCCTGAGAAGTATTGTCCTGAAAGTTAATTTAAAAAGTCGTTCGATTTTAAATTTTAAAGACTTATACTTGTAGATAATTTCAAGGCGCGTCGTTTTCTCCCCTTGCAAAAATTTGTAGGTTTTGTAGTTTTTGAAGTAATTAATAGAAAGTGGATTTTTCGAAAACGAAAAATTTCAATTTTTTTTTTCACTTCAACTCGCGATAGTTCAGCCAATTTTCAGAAAAAACAACTTTTGTTCAGGCAGGCAAAACTAAGACATCTTTCTAAAATTTCAACTAATTAATCTCTTGTGTAAGTGTAGTTGCACTAAATGATAGTTTAAAAAATTTAATGGGTAGAAAAATGGCTTTTCTATTATATTTTTGGTCCAAAAACAAAACCCGTCTCATAACCCCCCGATCTCCCCTACTGAAATAAAGAACAGAAAGCACAGAAAATTCAGGTCTTTAATAAATAGTAAAATTATGAAACTTGTAAAACAGAATTCGAACATAGAAGCGTCACAATAATTTTTAAATTTAATTCTAAACATAGAATTTCAAGCTTTTTTAAAATGAACCTCATCACTTTTTTAAAACTTTTTTAACACAGAATATACTCGTATAATACAGAAGTATCAACATGGAAGTATCACACATGAAGTATCACAACATTTTGTTAACTTAATTCTAAACGCATCCAATTCCTCGTTGACAGTTGGATTATAGTACGCAGCTTTATTTTATCCTTGGATAAAAAACACTTTTCTCTGAATTCTATAAATTTTAAATAATGTGTAAGGCAAATGTGGATAAGTTAAAAGAATATACATTTTTACATTTTCATCAGAGAGAATGTATTAGATTTGTGTAAAATTTGACCCCCCCAGTTTTCATCAAATGTCCACGTTTTGGACCCCCTGAACCCGAAAAACATGTTTTTACGAATGTGTCTGTCTGTCTGTCTGTTTGTCTGTATGTATGTCTGTAGATTTTAGTTTGTTAGCACGATAACTTTCGAAAAAATTTACCGATTGGATTGTCCTTTGGTATACTCTTTTAGTGTCCTAAAATAAAGGTCAAGTTCGTTGGTCAGCCCTTTTTGATAAAAATTCAAAAAGTTGGAGCATTTTGAAAATTTTTGAAACCACTTTTTTTTTTAATTTAAAAATTCTAATGAGAGATGTTCGTAGTACTCAAAAAGGCAAACAATTTTTCTTAATGACCTTTTTTGGATAAAAAAAAAATTGAAAGACTTATAATATTTTTGAAATCCAAAAAAATGAAATAAAACTTGAATTAGAAGCCAAACAACGCACGATATGAAAAAAAAGTCTAAAGATGAAAAATGTTTCTTTTTGAACACTCTAGAGGATAGGCATAATAACTTTTTGAATTTTCTTAAAAAATGGAAAATTCAAATTTTGAGCCAAATAACGCGATATAGAGAAAATGATAAGAAACATAATTATTGGCTTTAAAAAGCATCTACAAGTTCCCCTTGAACCATTTTTCAATAGGATGAGTAGTTTTCGTTTTAATCATGAAAAATATTGTTAAACAAAGCCGAGCGTGAAGCGCGAGGTTTAAATGAAATATCGAGCGCGAAGCGCGAGTGCCCTGATGAGAATGTGCTTCTTAAGGTCGATAGAACCTTAAGTAAATTAGTGTTCGTTTGCATTCCATTCCATTTTGTAGTAATTTAAATAAAAATAGGTACAATCGTCCCGAAGGGCGCAAGCGTCGCGAAGCGCGCAACACGGAGCGCGAAGCGCGACGTGTGTATGAGAATGTGCCCGCGTAAGCGGGCAGATTTTTTTAGATTAGAAAGAGCGAAAAATTGTTTATATACTTATTCATGACTCTAGCACGTGCGTGTGGTATAAACATGAAAGAGACCAATGAAATGCCGGCATTCAATATTGAGACGAATAAGTCTACCAAAAGGAACTCTCCTGCCTCGTCGTCGTGACTTGTCATTCTTATTGAACAAAGTAACCCGTCAGTTATACTTTTAACTAAAAGAGCTCGCAGTCTTCCATTCAATAACTAAAAGCGCCCCTCTTGTACTTTTTCGACAAATACCCTTGTCCGAAAAAAAAAATTGACAAAACAATTTTTTTTACTTTCAAGCTGCGATATCGTCCGTTTCATTTTGGGGTCGGTATTGATACCAGAAATGCACTCCTTATTTCTTTCTTGTCCAGCAGTAAAAATTAAAAAGTTCAGTTTTGATACGTGAAAAAGTTATAAGAAAATAAGAAAATAAGAATGGGTTTAAAAATGTACTTTAATCAGTTTCATCCCTTACTTTAACGGAAGCTGGTTTTTTTTTACCACAATCATCTTTTATAGATGTATAAACAGGTGGGAGGTATAATCTAGCTCTCCTCTCTTTGATATATTTCAGCGATGTCGTTTTGTTCAATACGGCACTGTCCCAAGTTTTGCACAGCGGATATGACTTCCGAGGAGCATCATTTGCGATCTATATACTCGACTTCCAAACTGGATGCACCCTAGCCTGCTTCCCAAAGAGGTCGCGTTATTAACTTTATTATAATCTCCTTAATCGATTCATAATATCCTTAAGAAGCTTATTTATACTCGCAGAATATAGGTTTCATCTCGTTGGATTATTTTCATTATGGATTTACATAATGAAGAAGTTTAAACTTAATTTAGTTCAAAGTTAAACTTAATTTTAAACTTAATCCAATTCCTCGTTGACAGTTGGATTGCAGTACTTACTGAGCTTCTTGAACAAAGTTGTCACTCTTGCAACTTTTCGAGAACTTGCTACCAACCTCTGGATGTATGCCTACAACATACCTTTGTAAAAATTCTACAGTGCAGGCGTACTCATTGGGATAATATCTATTCCAAACGAAAAAGCACGCATAGGCCCACAACAATGCATCCATGAAATTGTTACTGGAGTCCATACGTCTTTCATCAAAAATTAAATGATAAGACTTCCCTTGAGCGAAATCTGTAAATTAAAATATAAAGTTTTTACAATTAAATTTTTCTATTTGAATATGATTAAATCCTTATTTGATATATTAAGGCCATGTAAGACTTACCCGATCCCTACCTTACCGACATTTTTTTGTCTGCAACGCTACGTCTACATCTATTGAGATATCAAATTGAAAATTTCTGAAATTGAAGCTAAAGCACTAAGGTACGTTTATCTGGTCTTAAATATTGACGTTTGTAAAAAATAAAAAATTTTTTGAAAAATTATTTTTTTATTTTTACAAAAATTTAAGAACAGATAAACATACTTTAGCATATTTTCTTTAATTTTAGAAATTTTCAATTTGATATCTCAATAAATATAGACGTAGGGTTGCAGACAAAAAAATGTCGATAAGGTAGGGATAAAAGAAACCACGATTCAGGTTACTTTAACCAGAAAAAAATAATAATTATTATCTTACCATGAAGAATTATGAAAGGACCTTTTTTTGGAACCTCCATGTCTTCCCAGTCTTTGTCTGCCTGCAAAGGCATGAGAATGATTATAAATTTTATTTTATATTTTAAAATGCAGAAAAGTAGTATTTGTAAATTAAAACTTACCGGACATTCCTGTATTAAATTTGAAATATCTTCGCTAAAATATTCAAAAATCACACGAATAATTTCATATTCGTCGTCACAATTATTTGATGAAATCGGATTGTGTGCACGACCGAACGCAAAAATTGGCAGTGCATCCGATCGGAGGTTCTCCTTTAACAATTCGATGGGATGTCTCATTTGTAGTTGGTATATGGATGATTCTCCACAAACAGGGCACTTTTATGTCCAAAGGATATATTAGTAAAACTATTCGTAGAAAAATTATAAAACTTGGTGAAGATCTTCATTTTAATGCCTTATAATGTGTTCCCAAGTAAAATTCAGATTATGTGATCAAATATCAGAATAAAACACCATTTTATACCCAAAAAACGGGTTTGAAGCATGTCCACGTATACCAAATGCATTTTTCAGCCTCATATTTAAAATATATAGAGTACTTTTTTTGAAATTCATGCTTAACAGTCTTACAGTATAGCTAAAAAGGTACAATTTTTTACAGTAATATTTTAATTTAACTATAATATTCATAACAATATATATTAAAATATGGATGTCTCTGAAAACAGTGTAGAGGTCACGACAATACACATATTGCTATAGTTTAACTACTAAGATTAATTTTTTCGGTCCGGCTTTGTGATCAAGTTGAAGAAAAAACCTCTCACTACTCATATCTACCATAGTTTTATGAAAAAAGTATGTACTTACTTTCAAAACCACGAAAAATGTAAGGAAAACGTTGCGTATTTTTATTAACGAGACCGATCGCGCGCTTGAGTGCGCGTGTTTCGTATTTAAATTGTTTGAGGTTGATACGCTTATGTACGTCATTAAGCTTTCTGCTCACTTCATGCGTAACCAAGCGTTACGCATGAAGTTAGCTGAAATGCATGTCCTTTTTAGAATAGGATTCGATTGTTGTGACTGGGCATATCTTTTATATTTTTCATTAGAATAGAGTGAATCAAGTATAGAAATATCGTGTGAAACGGAATAAAACTTTTTGCAAAAGGATTTTATGATTAATTCTGTTTTCAATCTGTGAAAGCATTTTTTGTGTTATTTTCAATTGGCGTGACTTCAATTGTCGTGACCACCTTTTAGACATCTCAGGGCTGAACCAATAGAAAATATTACCTGTCTAATAAAATTTTGTAAAAAAATTATTCTGACCATGATTCTGTAAACGAATGATGTTTTTTGGTTAGATAAAAAATAAAATAAATTAATGCAACAATTTCAGTAATTTTAAATGTAAAATAAATTAAATTTTCATTTTTGAATCCTTTGATACTACGATCCTGAAATTCTGAATTTCGCTAAAGGTTGTCTAATGTAAATCGGAATAAGATTCTGCCAGTTATAGTTATAGTCGGACCAAACATTTAAATTAATATCTCCGTTTGCTGCGACAACGTTGTCATGAGTTTGTACAGGCTCAGCATTCTCATTAACATCGTCGATCGGAATCTGTGCTAGGTCGTTTTCAAGAGGCTCAGAACTCTGAAGATTGTTATTATCGATAAAGTACCGAATCTCTGCATTGTCATCCGCATTCCTTTCTACCAAAATATTGGCATTCCCGTCATTTGCATCTAGAGGAAAATTGTTCCCTTAATGTTTAATTTCCCGTTGGCTTTAGCAATCACATCCAGAACAGTGCATGGCGCTATAACTGCAACTCTTCTGCTGCGATCACTCGACCACACTTTGAACTCACTGGCCATCTAAAAAGAATAATTTAGTATGTAATTGAATGTAATAAAAATAATACTACATAAACATGTCTCTTGTGCAGAAAAAGTACACAATAAATCACAAATAGAATGTCATAAAATTTAAATTTTGAAAGTGCATGAACAGAGGAGGAAATTAATGAGGTAAAAAGTGCAAAAATATATATTTGAAAAAAGCTGTAGAAAGTAGTAACCATCATGATTTAAACATTCACATAAAAAGTGTTTTTTATAGATATTTAGATATATGAAGATTATATGAAGAGAGCATATGTTAATTATATATGTTAGTTGGAGGAAGTTTTGCTCTTATGGTAATTACCATATGCCCTTCAGGATATAAAATCAGTAGGAAATTGAAAAAAAAATGAATCAAGCGAAACTTTCAATAGTGAGTGTCACTTATTTTAAAATACTTACAATCTGAAATTATTTCATGTCCGGATCAAATGGTGCGTACTTAGGAAGGTATACTGCAATGGACGAAGTTAAAACCATCTCCGGAAACGGATCTGGAGATAGCAGCGTGGAATAGGGGAATAGTTGGAAAATTTTCACGATTGTCTTTGTCTTTATTTACTGCTTCGTAAACGCCTAACTCTAAGTTAGCAACGATTTCAATTGTGTGTCGATGAAAAAAACATAGCTATTATTCTCATTAATTAAAATGAGCTGAATTCTACACATTATGAAATTGCCCCATGTACTTTTTCCGATGCAAATGGACATGTTTTCTTTATACTCTATATAATACTCTATACCATGAAAACTAACGTTTTTAGAAACTTGTATGCTTCTTACATTTTTTTGAAAAGTTAATTGAATAAGGGAATTAATTTCATATCTATAATCTTCCGACTTGTAAAGACAAGTCTGAGAAGATTCTACCAGTGACGAAAAATTACCCTTATTTAATGCTTCCATTTCCTGGTGCTTTATGGCCAAAGTTTTCGTTATGTTCTTAAAATTTTGACAATGTTTAGTCATCGCATTTTTCATAAATTTATGTTTACTCTCCAGTCGTATTGTTTGTAAGTTTTTTACAGGCCCTAATTCTTCAATTAGTTTGGGATAGTGACAAAGAAAGTGGTGCTTCGGTTTTAAATGTTCGTCAGGAAAACAGCGTACCCTTAACTGCAAATAATGATTGGTTTTTACTATCAAGGACAACAATTTGTCCGATTGCCAGTGCATGAGAACAAATTACCGAAGAGACTTCTCTTAAACATAAAATTATGCGCCAAACTGGATCTCGATTATCGCGAACAACGTCGTGAATGGCTACAGGAAGTATATGAAGCAATCTTTTCATATTACTTGCTTTTGCACACACCTTCGTGTATGATTCTTTGATAATAGGGAGACAATTTGTTGCAGTGTTCTCTGTTGAGAGTCTCACATTCTGAAGTCGGTAATTTAAAAAACCAATCTTAAACCACTGTTTTCTCAACAAATATTTAATCGCAAGCATTAGATCGTACTGCACGTTACCTTCGAACAGATCACGTGCAATGCATGGACGTAATCCTGGATTACAAACATGGTAGCTTGTAATCTGGTTGAGAGGAGAATTTTTTAGTGCCCTTAACCATTTTACCAGTTTGTAGTGCCTCTCTAACATTTTCGTCATAACTCTCTGGAGTTCGTATTTTTTTCGGAGAATAATTATTATTCGTTTTTAATTGTTCACGCATTCTCTCACAAAAACGACAGAAGTGATGAGATTTACTGAAATTTTCAGTAAGTTCACGAATTTGATGGCTTCCTAAACTGTCGCCAAGCATGAGAACAAGAGTTCCCCGATATATAGCAGTACCATCTGCGTAATCTATTGCAATACGACAATATCACTCGTTGCCAGTACATTTAAATCTTGTATAACTTTTTCCAAAATAATTTCCCATCCAAATTTATAAATGCATTTCTCAAGGCACAGTAACACGAGTAACACCAGAATGCTCAACGTAATATCGGATAGTCTCATTTTTTAAAAGTTTTTCTAACTTTTTGAAGACAGGAACATAATGCATATGATATCCGGTATCTTCTCCACTTGGCGAAATAATAGGTATCTGCACCGATTCAATAATATTAAAATTCTCTCGATAATACTGTTTGCGTGCATATGATGTTCGTAATAGACCGCGTTCTAAATGATGTGCTTGTATCATCACACTGAAACTTTTTGAGAAAACATGTAACGCGAAGTCTTTACTTTTCTGCGACACGTCATTTGAGTTAACAACAGAAATGTAATTTTGCATGCACTTTTGGAACCCGGACGCCCAACCATGTATAATGGGTTGCATTACAGCTTCTGTTGCAGTGTTCGGCAGTTTCTTCTAGGTATACTGTGGCTAGATCTTCAACTTGAAAGGACTCTAAGCTACTTGAACTAGCTTGATTGAGATCACTGTCTGTGGCATAAAAATTATCGTTTTCCATAATAAAGTCATGCGGTCTACTGTTCCTATTCATTTCCTTATCATTTTGAACGTCAACTCCTTCTGCACGATTAACTCTACAAATATGAATTCTTAATGAATTCACTGTGAAAAATTTTCGATTACCAGTTGGGCAATTTCGATAAGAGCATAAGATTCCGTTGTGAGACTTTTCAAAATTTGCATTCAAATGTTTTTTAAGAATGTCAATGTTGTGACATTTAAAAGAACAATTGACCTGTAAACACTTATACGATTCGAGAGTTTTGTGCACTTTTTTTATGCTTTCAAAATACGTGTTGACTAAAATTGCTATACTTAGCAAATTTTTTTGCACATCCTGGGTAAAGACATGGAATTTGTACATTCTCACTAAGAACTTGTTGTCTTTGGTGTTTATTATAACCCTCTATAGTTTTAAAGGAAGTCCTACACAAAGTATAACAGAACATTGTTATAAAATAAAAATGAAAAACAACTAAATCTTGCCTTATCGTGACTTAAGGGGGTCGTCTCATGTCATGGGTAAAAAAAATCGATTTTTTTTTGCACAAATCGCTTCCTAAACACATCTAGAACGTGTGTGTGAAAGGATTTTTAGCAATTCGGATTCGTTAAGAAGTGGAAAAGACTTTTATTTCATTCATATCCAAACTTTCAAACGCGTTTTTCTCATAACGTCATTTTTCACATCGGTCAACACGATATCTCAAAAACTAATTGACCTATTGAGCTCAAATTTTTATGATATACTCAGGACATCTATAGTTTCCGTGTGAACCAGAATCATTGTGATATCTATATTTATTTTCTTTTTATTAAAAAAATAATAGAAACAAATATGATAAAAATAGTGTTTTTATGTTTGACAGCTCACAAAAAAATTATTCAAAATTTTGACACAATTTTGGTTCACACGATAGCCACAGATCTACCAATTAAAACGGTCGGTGATTTTTTAATTTCAGATCAATAGGACAGCTGGAATCGTGTTGAGCAGCTACCAACTTTTTTTTGACACGGATCTCTATCCAGATGTCTACACACGGAGAAAACTGGATAGTCAAATTTTAGGACAGCCATATAAGATAGTCAACCTGAATATAGTAAATAGTAAAGTCGATTATCCCTATGTTCAAATTGTATATCCAGATTTTCAGTTGAACTATCTTAGAAGGCTGACCTATAGTTTACACTCCAGATAGTCAGTTTGATTATTCATTTTTCTCCGTGCAGTCGATTTGACGGTACATTTTAACGTAAAAAAATTTGTAATGACTGTTGAATAGTTCGTAAATATACCCCCAAAAAACCAGACAATTTGGCCTGTATTATTCTTCACAAAAAATTCATAAAAAAGTGTAACAAAAACGCTTGTCACATGAGACGACCCCCTTAAGGGCATATGTTACTTACCATATGAACAAGCTTTTAAACCCGGGTTTTTTTTTTTATCAAAATAGATTAGGTACCGAAAAAACATCAAACAGAATCTTATAGTTTGAAAAAAAATTTTTTTGTGAGTATACATTCAAATATTTTGAAGTGTACCTCGTTCATTTTTGATGGCACATCAATTTGTCAAATACAAATTTAAAAAATTTTTCTCAGAGCTATGTAACTCTCTAGGCCAAATTATTATTTTCAGCTTCCTCAAAAAAATATAGACAAAAAAGTTCAAATTTATTTTATGATCAAAAATGGAGTTACACAAATTGAGTGCTGGTTGTAGCAAGACCATCGACATATAGAAATGGACTGCGGGACGCTGCAGGAAAGCGCGTACTAATGCGTCAGAGAGGAAAGTTGCAACGGAGTGTAGTTTTGTCTCTTTCTCGCCGCAGGTAATTGGTTGAGAGCATTTTCGGTGGGTGGAGCTTAGTGGAGCTCAACCAATTAGCTTCGGCGAGAAAGACAAAACTACACTCCGTTGCAACTTTTCTCTCTGACGCATTACTACGCGCTTTTGTACAGCGTCCCGCAGTCCATTTCTATATGTCGATGAGCAAGACGGTACTTGGCACATATATTTGACAAAGATTACTCGAAAGGTCAAATCGATCGATAAAACCTTCAAAAAGTTAGAAGCAATAGAACAAAAAGAAATTTTCAGAGTTACACTTGAAAATAAGCTATTTTTCAATGTTCAATGATTTTTTAATTCAAAGTCGTCAAAACGCTTGAAAATTTCTTTTTAAACCTTTAATATCATTGAAATAGCTAGAAATATACTTAAATATAAAAGTATATGACCTTAAATCCCGTTCCAACTGGTTTATCATAGTTAAAAACACCCGAGTAACAAAAAAGTTACAGGTTTCGTGGATTTGCCCATATAACGTAATCGCAGGAATCCATAAAAAAGACGCGATATTATATTTTCTTGTATGAAGATTTAAACAGTGACGTGAAAAAAGACAATGTATATTATATTTGCTTCAAAACTGCATTGCACTTTTGTAATGAATGCACCTCTGTCATCTATGCATGTATTACGATTCGAGAAATTTGTCTTCAAAAGTAGGGTAACTTTGAACACTCATATTTTTAATATAAATTATATTTTTTCAAATTTGAATACACAGAAACCTAAATTATTTTTTTATGAATTCAAGCATTCCAAATAAGTCATATTTTACAATATACATTTCGAGAAAAAACGGTAGAGCGACATGCTTAAAAACGGCCATGTACCCAACCCTCTTAAGGGAATTGCATATACACGGAAAAAAGGTTAGGGTAACTGGTGCCCCATTTGGTGTTTAGGCTAACCGACGAATACTACGGGCTGCTTACTCATCCAACGGGAGAGCAGTTCACTTTTGTGGGAGAATCATTCTCCCATAATAAGGCAACTGCTCGCCTACAGCAGCTCTCCGTGCTCGTGGGGCAACCATTCACCTACAAACGGACTAGCCAGTAGCCACTGCACCACACGGCACCACCACCGGTGGTGGCGCTGCTACTCTCCTCTTTGCGCGACTGTTCTCCTAACCTTTTTTCCGTGTACGAACTCTGAAACTTGTTTGGCTTCGCCAATGGGCGTTTCCTTTGTATAGGAGGTATCTGATTGGTAGCCAATATGGCTTTACGGGAGATGTCAGATAAATTGAAATTTCACGCCGGAAATATTATAATTTATGCATAACTCCGGAATTTATGAAAAATTCGAATAAGATACAGAAAATTCTATAACTCCCAACTAAACATCTGTAAGAGAGATTAAACACATTAAACATTAAACAATTCTAGTATGATTTTCAACGTGAAAACATTTACTTTAAAACCAAACATGTAAATTGAAATCTAACAATTCATTTAAAATGTTTTCTTTGCATTATATAATATAATTTTATATAATTTGTTGAACAGAGGCTAGAGCCTGAAGCTGATGATGATGAAGAATTCGTGCTTACCGAAGATATTGAACCATTTCTTCAAGAAATACCTCTTTCTACTGACAATACAGCAAATGGAATAGCCTTGCTATGGGCCCCAAGACCATTTAACACACGATCAGGAAGAACACGTAGAGCAGTCGATGTGCCTTTAGTTAAGTCCTGGTATCGAGAACACTGCCCACCTGGTCAGCCAGTGAAAGTCCGAGTCAGCTATCAGAAGTTATTGAAGTATTTAGTATTAAATGCTTTAAAGCATAGACATCCTAAGCCACAGAAGAAACGGTACCTATTCCGATCTTTCAAAGCGACAAAATTCTTTCAAACGACGACTATGGACTGGGTTGAGTCTGGACTTCAGGTTTGTCGCCAGGGGTACAACATGTTGAATTTGCTAATCCATCGAAAAAATCTCAACTACCTTCACTTAGATTATAATTTTAACTTAAAACCAGTAAAGACGCTGACGACTAAGGAAAGAAAGAAGTCTCGTTTTGGAAATGGTAAGTTAAGAAAATTGTTTATTAATTCTAGAAAGTGACCATACATTTTTTTTGATTGGAAAATAATCGACAATTTTGTTGACCGGGAATTCTTATAGTTTTTAAAGGTTTAAAAATTGATTACTAGAGCTTGCTTAACCCATTAACGTCCAGCCGGACACATTTTGTACACCTCTCTTCCCCCACTCACAGCTATTGCATTTCGAGCAAAAAAAAATTCAAAAAAATGTATACTTATAGTTTGAAGTGTGCTCTTTCCGGTGGTATCACTCAAATTATCGAATTAATTTTTTTTTGTTCGAAAAATGCAGTTTGAAACAAAAAAAACATGATTTTCGAAGGAATTTTTTTTTAAATCGAGTTTTCAAAGATTTACAGGCTTGGAATCATCTTGGAACCGGTCTAAATCGTGGACGCAATGTCTGAATTTAAAGAATATGAGGTTGTGAAGTCATTTTGAACAATTAGAAACTTCAAAATGGCGCCTGAATTGCAAAATTTTTCCCAGAAAATTCATGAATTTTTTTTCTCAAAAACGAAGGAATTTATTAAAAAATTACAAAGAACCAAAAGTGCTTCGAATTGGCTAAAGAATACACTTGAATTTTGCCAAAACGATTTGAGTAATTTTTTGGTTTTGCTAATTGCTAATTTTTTATAAATTGCAAAAATCGCTCGAATCGTTTTGGAAAAATTCAGATGTATTCTTTGGCAAATTCCAAGCACTTTTTTTCTTTGTAATTTTTTTGTAAAGTGCTTCGATTCTGAGAAAAAAATTCATCAATTTTCTGGCAAAAATTTTGCAATTCGGGCGCCATTTTGAAGTTTCTAATTGTTCAAAATGACTTCACAACCTCATAGTCTTTAAATTCAGACATCGCGTCCACGACCTAGATCGGTTCCAAGATGATTCCAAGCCTGTAAATCTTTGAAAACTCGATTTAAAAAAAAATTCCTTCGAAAATCATGTTTTTTTTTGTTTCAAACAGCATTTTTCACAAAAAAAAATTTGTTCAATAATTTGAGTGATACCATCGGAAAGAGCACACTTCAAACTATAAGTATACATTTTTTTGAATTTTTTGTTGCTCGAAATGCAATAGCTTTGAGTGCGGGAAGAGAGGTGTACAAAATGTGTCCGGCTGGGTGTTAATGGGTTAAAATATTTCTGTTGCTACGTACGGTTCAAAATTTACAAACTGAAGAGAAAATTAGATTGTCTCTATTTATTTTTATCTGGGTACGTTTACATTCTCTCTCGAACTGAAAGTCGTTATCCCTTTCAATCACGGATTTGGATACAACAAAGGAGAGTTATAATTGAAAGGATTGGTGAAGCCAATAACAACAGACGTACTGAATTTGTTAATTTTTTATAAGATGCCAGACATTTATTCAAAAAAAGAAAGTGATCGATGAGAACATTGAAATTGGATGAGAAGAAATTAAAAGACTAATTATAAATATTTTATCTTGTAACAATATTAAAATGGCTACCTTTAAATTGGTTAGGAATTATTCAGTAATAGGAATATTTAAGTAATAATAATGGGTTGCTTTTATTAACAGTATAATTTCCTTTACAGCTTTCCATTTGTGTCGAGAAGTTTTGCGATTAACGAAATTAATCATCGACTGTCACGTACAGTACCGCTTAAACAATGTTGATGCCTTCCAACTTGCTGACGGTTTGCATTACATTTTTGCACACGTTGGTCAACTGACGGGAATGTATAGATACAAATACAAAATTATGAAGCAGATCAGAATGTGCAAGGACTTGAAGCACTTAATCTACCACCGATTCAATACAGTAAGTACCTCATCATTCATGTTTTTTAATAAAATTTATTTATATTAGATTTACTTTGTTACATTAGCTTTGAGTTTTGGTAATTTGAAAACAGATAAAAATGAAATTTTTCGAAATTACAAATAAAAGCATAACTTCCTTAAAATTCAGTAAAATATAGTAATCATACAGGTTAATCGAACCTTTTCGACGTAAGTAGTCTTTTTTTCCTTTACATAAGCTTTGAATTTTGATTATTTGAGAAGTTATAGTGGAAAAATCTAGTTTACAAAAATTCGAAATGTACATAAAAATTTTTAAATTCAATATTGTGAAAAATCCTTTAGCACATTTTGAAATATTGGTGGTGCCAATATATCCTACACATTTCATCAATTTATCTACAACTATTTTTAAGTTAAGGTCATAACGGCAAAAAACGACATCCATACAGACACACATACGCACATATTTTTTTGTGAATTAATTTATTTCTGATTTTTTATTTATATATTTTATTTTGATAAACTTTTTTCACCATATTGGACTAATTAATTTAAATTCTGACTTTTGGAAATCAGATTCGTTATAAGAGATCTCAAAAACACTGAGAAAAAGGTTTGGTTCGGACAACAAAATAATTTTGTTGGTATTTATGCAACAAAATTTTTTTGTAGGCTCAACCAAATTATTGTTGGGTCAAGAAAACGTTTTTTTAAACCAATAAATCGTTTTGTTGAACTAACAAAAATTTATTTAAATATTAAATATTTTTCTGAGTGAACTCTTAAGAGATTACACCACCCTGGCGCGTAGGAAAATAGGTATAAAAATAAACATTTTTTTTTACTCAGTCATAAATTATTTTAAATAATTCTTATTATACATATATACATAGTACTCTTATGTATAATTTGAATCAATGACAAATTAAAAAAAAATTTTTAATGGCGGAGATACGAGCCAATGAGTAGGACCCTTTTTTGAAAATCTTTGTTGATGGTGTACCTAGTTTCTTTATTAGGCATTGTCTCAAAAAAAAAATTTTGTTGCTTATTTAGAAAGGTAATCGCTATCGTCTGACGTAGGGAAAACAATTTTTTTAATTTTTTGCAGAAATGACAGCCGTTTAAAAAAAAATCATAACTTATGAACAAGAGCACCCAGTCAAAAAAATCCTACGTCACACGATAGACAATAGTATAAAGAACATGTGTTTAAAATTTTAACAAAATCGGTTGAGTAGATCTTGAGATATCATGTACACCAGTTTGAAAAAAGTAGTTTCAAGAAAAACGCGAAAGAAAAAACAGTACAGCGCAAGCGGAACCTGAGTTTCAGTGACGCGCTCACTTCTAATTGCTGTAACTTCGGAAATAGTTTGTATTTTGAAATGATTGAACGCTTAAAATATTCTTAAAAGTATAAACAATTTATCTAAACAAAAAAAATCGATTTTTTGAAAATCTCATGGTGGTGTAACCCCTTAAATATCAAGTTTCTTACTTAGCTTCATATTTCCCCAACTTTTAAACTTTTAATCAGCTTGACTGCCAGCTGTCAAATATGATATTACCCAATACTGAAAGCTAATGAAGTAACGCGGTTCTAAAGTTAAACAGCATGGAGAGATAAAAAAATAACTTCATATCTTTTTTTACGATCCGGCCATAAGTTACTTCACGTTTTTAATATGTAGTCTCGCAAAATAAATCTTTGGTTTTGCTTCCTCATACACTGAAAAAATTCTGGCACAACGTTTGAACCACCTACAGTACGCCGTTTGCACTACAGATTTGGAGCACAGGTGCACAATTTCGGTAGTACATATGCACCAAATCCGGGGCAAATGATGTCCCTTTAGATTGTGCGCCGGAACTGGCATAGCATATGTACGGTAAAAGTGCGTCTGCTATCCCAAGCAGGTTCATATACTGCCCCCCTTCGCGAGATACAAGATTTGCCTCGGTGTTTGGCGCTACTGTTGTCTCTATAGGGACAACCGGTGTGCCGAAATTTTTTCAGTGTAGAGAAAGCTTTGTAGTGGTGACAAAATCCAGTTTCCCAAAAAAGGTTTTTTTGAACATATTTCAAGGGCAATATATCTAATATGATGTCCTGAAAAATTTCCGTGTGTGTGTGTGTGTGTCCCCTTTTTTTGTTCCCACCATATCTCTGGTGTTCCACCCTATAAAACCTTGATTCTATCAGAAGGGTTTAACAAAATATTTAATTTTAAAAGTTTTATGTACTTTTAAAATTTTTTTAAAATTGATTTTTCGACTATAACTTCTCTAATATTCAAAATTCGCAGCTGACGTAAGGAAAATATAATAAAGGTTCCTTGCTTCGAGACGAATCGATTGATCTACAAGATTAATGCATTTCATTCAAAAATAAGAAAGTTGTGCTTTATTGTAATTTTCGAAAATGAATTTTTCGAATATAACTTCTCAAATAATCAAAATTTAATGCTGATGTAAAGAATACTTAATGCTTTCTCTATGAGGAAGCAAATAATATTTGCTTACAGGAAGCAAAGTGCTCATTGAATGAGCACAAAAGTTGATACAACTTCACAGCTAGTTTATTTTCTTTTCTTTTTAAAAAGCACTTTCTCGTTCAAGGGTCCTGTAGGTAAAGGTCCCGGCTGCGGATTTTGGGCACCAGGATGGAGAGTTTGGATATTTTTCATGAGAGGTATTACGCCACTTTTGGAACGCTGGCTTGGAAATCTCCTCTCAAGACAGTTCGAAGGAAGACACTCGAAAGGTGTTGCAAAAACAGTCACGAAACAAAGGGTGGAATCTCACTTTGATTTAGAACTGAGAGCGTCTGTTATGCACGATATTGTGGACATGATGCCAGAAGGAATTAAACAAAATAAAGCCCGAGCGATCCTGCAACATCTCAGCGAAGCTTGGCGATGCTGGAAAGCCAACATTCCATGGAAAGTTCCAGGATTACCGACACCAATCGAGAGCATGATTCTGCGATATGTGAAGATGAAAGCCGATTGGTGGACCAACACCTCCCACTATAATCGTGAACGTATTCGACGTGGAGCCACAGTCGACAAAACAGTATGTAAAAAGAATTTGGGACGTTTGACAAGACTGTACCTGAAAGCAGAACAGGAGAGACAACACAACTATCTTAAGGTAAATATTTAAGGAATTTATTTTCTTATCAAATTATTTCAGAATTATTAGGATTGTCTTTAAAAATCAAAAGTTGAATTTTCCATAACCTTACAGTACCCAGTAAATGGGTACTCGAACCGTACATATAATCTGTGAAAGTAAAGTTTTATGAAAATATTATATTTGTATCATACTTTGTGTTTAATGCCCAAGTATGCACATCTTCCTGTAGTTATTTTTTCTAGAAATGAAAACTTTAACTTGTTTTTCAGGATGGTCCATACATTTCTCCAGAGGAAGCAGTTGCAATATACACGACGACTGTACATTGGTTGGAATCCCGACGATTTGCTCCAATTCCGTTCCCACCATTATCATACAAGCATGACACAAAGCTTTTCATTATGGGATTAGAGAGACTCAAAGAAGCTTACAGCGTCAAGTCCCGACTAAATCAAAGTCAACGCGAGGAACTAGGTCTAATTGAACAAGCTTATGACAATCCTCACGAAGCATTGTCCAGAATTAAACGTCATCTACTCACTCAGCGGTCTTTCAAAGAGATGGGGATAGAATTCATGGATCTCTACAGTCATTTAATTCCAGTATACGATGTTGAGCCACTCGAGAAACTCACAGATGCGTACTTAGATCAGTACCTGTGGTACGAAGCCGATAAGCGTCGGCTCTTCCCTCCGTGGGTAAAACCTTCGGATGCAGAGCCACCTCCACTGCTTGTTTATAAGTGGTGTCAAGGCATCAACAACTTGCAGGATGTATGGGATGTTAACGAAGGCGAGTGCAACGTCTTATTGGAGACTAAGTTTGAGAAACTATCCGAAAAGATCGATCTGACGTTGCTCAACAGGCTCCTCAGATTGATTGTCGATCATAATATTGCCGATTACATGACAGCCAAAAACAACGTAGTTATCAACTACAAAGATATGAATCACACCAATAGTTACGGAATCATCAGAGGTTTACAATTCGCTTCATTTATCTCTCAGTATTATGGTCTTATACTCGACCTGTTGGTTTTGGGATTGCAAAGGTCAAGCGAGATGGCAGGTCCTCCACAAATGCCAAATGAGTTTCTCACATTCCAAGACACATCGACTGAAATCTCCCATCCTATTCGGCTTTACTGTAGATACGTTGATCGGATTCATCTGTTTCTGAGGTTTACTGCTGAAGAAGCACGAGACTTAATTCAACGCTACCTTACGGAGCATCCAGATCCCAACAATGAGAACATCGTTGGATACAACAACAAAAAATGCTGGCCACGAGATGCACGAATGAGGTTAATGAAACACGATGTCAATCTCGGGCGTGCCGTTTTTTGGGACATAAAAAATCGACTACCCAGATCAGCAACAACAATTCAATGGGAAAATAGTTTTGCTAGCGTATACAGTAAGGATAATCCGAATTTACTTTTCAACATGTGTGGTTTCGAGTGCAGAATTTTGCCAACGAATAGATCTACTCATGGAGAAGGCTCAAACAAGGGCGTGTGGAGTTTGCAGAATGAAATCACTAAACAGAAAACTGCCCAATGTTACTTGAGAGTAGATGACGAGAGCCTTCAAAAGTTCCACAACCGAGTCAGACAGATTTTAATGGCTTCGGGTTCTACAACTTTTACCAAGATCGTCAATAAGTGGAATACTGCTCTAATTGGTTTAACAACTTACTTCCGTGAAGCAGTAACTAACACCAGAGAACTTCTCGAGTTATTAGTTAAGTGCGAAAATAAAATTCAAACTCGTATTAAGATTGGCCTCAATTCGAAAATGCCTTCAAGATTTCCACCGGTGCTGTTCTACACACCAAAGGAGTTGGGAGGTTTAGGTATGTTATCGATGGGTCATGTACTGCTTCCTCAATCAGATTTACGGTGGTCAAAGCAGACAGACGTGGGAATTACTCATTATCGATCAGGCATGAGCCACGATGAAGGTCAGCTGATTCCCAATCTTTACAGTTATATTATACCTTGGGAAAATGAATTTATAGATTCGCAACAAGTATGGGCAGAGTATGCCTTAAAACGACAAGCAGCCTCTGCACAGAATCGACGTTTAACTCTCGAAGATTTAGAAGATAGTTGGGACCGTGGAATTCCTAGAATCAACACATTATTTCAGAAAGATCGTCAATCTCTTGCCTATGACAAAGGTTGGCGAATTAGGACCGAATTCAAACAATACCAGGTTCTGAAACAAAATCCATTCTGGTGGACTCACCAACGCCACGACGGAAAACTTTGGAATCTGAACAATTATAGAACAGATATGATACAAGCTCTTGGCGGAGTTGAAGGTATTCTTGAGCACACTCTCTTCAAAGGCACGTATTTTCCGACATGGGAGGGTCTGTTTTGGGAGAAAGCATCTGGATTTGAGGAGTCCATGAAGTACAAAAAATTAACTAATGCCCAAAGATCCGGTTTGAATCAGATTCCCAATCGACGATTCACTCTATGGTGGTCTCCTACGATTAACAGAGCTAACGTATACGTTGGTTTTCAGGTCCAATTGGATTTGACAGGAGTTTTCATGCACGGTAAAATCCCGACACTAAAGATTTCTCTCATACAAATTTTCCGAGCTCACTTGTGGCAAAAGGTTCACGAGTCAATTGTGATGGATCTCTGTCAAGTATTCGATCAGGAGTTGGATTCACTTGAAATTGAAACGGTGCAGAAGGAAACTATTCACCCAAGAAAGTCCTACAAAATGAATTCCTCCTGTGCAGATATTCTATTGTTCTCTGCTTCAAAGTGGAATATTTCGCGTCCTTCTTTACTCGCTGATTCGAAAGATTTAATGGGCAACTCAACAACGCAAAAGTATTGGGTTGATGTTCAACTAAGATGGGGTGACTACGATTCCCACGATATTGAGCGGTACGCAAGAGCCAAGTACCTAGATTACACGACTGATAACATGTCGATCTATCCCTCTCCAACCGGGTTACTGATCGCCATCGATCTTGCGTACAATTTACACAGTGCCTACGGGAACTGGTTCCCAGGAAGTAAAACCCTGATTCAACAGGCTATGGCTAAGATAATGAAAGCGAATCCAGCTTTATACGTTCTTCGCGAACGTATCAGAAAAGGCCTGCAACTCTATTCATCTGAACCAACGGAACCGTATCTTTCATCTCAAAACTACGGAGAGCTTTTCTCTAACCAGATCATCTGGTTCGTTGATGACACAAATGTCTATCGCGTAACAATTCACAAGACTTTCGAGGGTAATTTGACCACAAAACCCATCAACGGTGCAATTTTCATATTCAATCCACGAACTGGACAGCTCTTCTTGAAGATTATTCACACATCAGTTTGGGCAGGGCAGAAACGACTTGGTCAGCTGGCGAAGTGGAAAACTGCCGAGGAAGTCGCGGCTCTGATTCGCTCACTGCCAGTTGAGGAACAACCGAAACAGATCATCGTTACGAGAAAAGGAATGTTAGATCCTCTTGAAGTCCACTTGCTCGACTTTCCCAATATCGTCATCAAAGGGTCTGAACTTCAACTTCCATTCCAGGCTTGTCTCAAAGTAGAGAAGTTTGGCGATCTTATTCTAAAGGCCACTGAACCGCAGATGGTGTTATTCAACCTTTTTGATGATTGGTTGAAGACAATATCATCCTACACAGCATTTTCACGTATGGTTCTTATTTTGAGAGCACTTCACGTCAATACTGAGCGAACAAAGGTAGTTCTCAAACCAGACAAGACAACCATTACCGAACCTCATCACATTTGGCCAACACTGACTGATGACGAGTGGCTGAAAGTTGAAGTTCAACTCAAGGACCTAATTTTGGCCGATTATGGAAAGAAAAATAACGTCAATGTTGCATCTCTCACTCAGTCGGAAATTCGTGATATTATTTTAGGTATGGAAATTAGTGCACCCTCTGCGCAGCGACAACAGATTGCTGAAATTGAGAAACAAACTATGGAACAGTCTCAGTTAACCGCTACAACTACTAGAACTGTGAATAAACACGGAGATGAGATCATCACAGCAACTACATCGAATTACGAAGCGCAAACCTTCGCTTCTAAGACGGAATGGCGAGTGAGGGCGATCTCAGCAACAAATCTCCATCTCAGAACGAATCACATATATGTCTCATCAGATGACATAAAGGAAACTGGATTCACCTACATTTTACCGAAAAACGTACTCAAAAAGTTTGTAACCATCTCAGACTTGCGAGCCCAGATTGCTGGATATTTGTATGGTAGCAGTCCTCCTGATAATCCTCAAGTTAAGGAAATTCGTTGTATAGTAATGCCTCCGCAATGGGGAACTCACCAAACCGTTCACCTTCCGAACTCTCTGCCTGCTCATCAATATCTACAAGAAATGGAGCCTCTTGGTTGGATACATACTCAACCGAATGAACTGCCACAACTTTCTCCTCAAGATGTAACAACCCATGCCAAAATAATAGTGGATCAAAGCCAAAGTCAAACTCCAAATGAAACAACTTGGGACGGAGAGAAGACTATCGTCATCACCTGCAGTTTCACTCCCGGATCATGTTCCCTCACAGCTTACAAACTGACTCCAAGCGGTATCGAGTGGGGCAAACAGAATACAGATAAAGGAAATAATCCCAAAGGTTATCTTCCTAGTCATTATGAAAAAGTGCAAATGCTTCTTTCGGATCGTTTTCTTGGTTTCTTCATGGTTCCAACGCAGGGATCGTGGAATTATAATTTCATGGGAGTAAGGCACGAATCCAATATGAAATACGAATTGCAGTTGGCCAATCCAAAAGAATTTTACCATGAAATCCATCGCCCTGCTCATTTCTTAAATTTTGCAAGTCTCGAGGATGGTGACGGTGTAGGAACCGATCGTGAAGACATGTGTGCGTAGAATTGAAAAAATAAAAAGTAGGTTCTGATAGGACTGTACATTTGTACATACATGGTTAAACTTTGAGTCAACATGAACTGACGAAGAAAATTTTCATTTTTGAATAAATTAACTTCTGAAGAGAATGTAATTTACTTATTTACCATTTACATTAAATTCACTTATTAACCATGCTTTTTATTGAATAGCGAAGAAGTGGGATTGTACTAGTAATGCAATATTGAAACAAAAATAACGATATTTCGATATCGATGTGCATCACTATATTGTATGGCAGTTAAGTTCTAGCCTATTTTGCAGTTTGTAAACGAATTTTAGTCAAACTTAATAACTAAATGTGGAAATAAAATAAATTTTAATATGCATATTTAAATTATATGTAAGAACTCTTTATGTGGATCTTTTTCTATATATGAAAAAACAATGTAGTTCAATTTGGCGCTATATGGTTTGGTTCAGTTAGAATTATTTAGACGGGATGTTTATATATTGTATGAAATGAATAAGGTTTTTCTGGTTAAATGAAATTCAAGAAAATGAAATGCATTACTGTATTGATCCAATATTCCGTTCATTCAATTATTTATTAAGGTATAATGTACTCATAGTACTCATAGCAACTTATTTAAGATTAAAATTCAAAATTGTGAGAGAAAAAAAAATTGTAAAAATTTGCAACACGTAGCGTTGATGTCTAAAGAAGTGGTATTTTTAAAGATTGACGTTCCTAATTTTAATAAAATGAAATAATAAAATTTAGTTATATGTTGATGCCGTTCGTATACAGATAATAGGGATTTGATAAAAAATAAAATATTTCTATAAAATATGTTTTGCTTCCTTTATTTTGTGTTGAAAGTTAAATTTCTTAAGTCACTCCACCACGCCTGGGACTTTTATTTGAACGAATTTTTCAGCATTGATTTTAGTATTGATGAATTTTTAAGAAGGTACTTCGGTAACGAAACTTAAAAAAAAAACTCAATTTTTTTCTTACATATTTCGGAAGTATAATATAAATATTGTAAAAATTTTAGACTGAAATATGAAATATTTACGGAGCTACAGCACATAGTCGAGAGCGCTTCGTAGGTACGCGCTGTAAAACACTCCCATGGAAAATAGACATAAGGAGAGTGGAGACCAAAGTAATGTCGTAGAATCTTCCCTCTATGCAGGGTGGGAAGGTAAAGTTCTTAGTCGGTTATATTACTTCGAGAACGGTAACGAAAATGAGAATATAACCGAGACTTAAATTCTCTAAGAATTTATGAGAACTTATGATTTTAGAGATTTTTATGACAAGGGAGATAATTATTGATTAATTAACCGATAAAGTGTAATAAACTGTTTTTTATACTTCTATTACTTGTTAATGAGCTTTACACAAGTTGTAAACGAAAAAACTGTCACAAATGTACGCAGAGCATAGGTTATGTTAGTGACTAACATAACCTATAAAGTGACATTTATTATAAGATGAATTTTTTGGCTTTAGTTAACTAGTAAGCTGTTGTTTTGCATATTTTACATTCCTAAATATGCCTTAGCTAATAAATAACTAAAATTTAACCGTGTCAATAATGTAAACAATAACAATTTTTCTAAAAATCATAAATTCTCTTAAATTCTTTTAAATTCTCATAAATTCTGTCATATTCTTATTCATATCACCTGGATTTAAGTTCTCGAAAATTTAAGAACTCTAAGTAAGATCACTCGAAATAGAAAGAAGGTTACAGCGTAGAGGGGTGTTACGTCGGCACTTGGTAAAAATGGCCGACTAGTGCGGGAACATTCAAATAATTCCCTAGCACTACACTTGAAAATGTTCGGGATGCTGCTTAAATCGTTAAAACGATTACCTGTGAATTATTATCGAGATTTAAGGTAGCGTAACAAATAAATTAACAACCATGTGTTAAAGATCAGTCAAAATTATATTTAAAATGACATATTTATTGAGCCACGCACGCACTTTACAGATTAACACTTAACTTAAGGTCCGAACGCGACCGAGATCAAAATTTAAGTTAAAGTCTGAGTACAATGTGATCTTTAGAGAAAAGTATAAAGCGTGTGTTGAAATTGAAAATTGACGATCAACTGGACTCTAAAACCCGACTTGTAGCCGCTGCTGCCCTTACGCATCGTTGGGCCCGGTTGACTTGGGGGCGGCGGACCACCCCCGCTTAACCAATCGCGGTTCCTAAAACTATCCTCAGGAGCTGTGAGTCACGCCCTTAAGTTCGCCGAAGAAGGGAGGTCGAGAGGTGACAGTTTTCCTCTCGATTTGAAAATACTTGAGGCGCTCGAAACAAACAAGGACCCAAACACGTGCGACCGTAATCTGAGCGGTCGTCACAAAAAATGTACAAAAAACTTAGAAAAGTCATAAAATTCGAGGATCGAATTTTGAAGCAATCCAGAGACTGTCCTTCGCCAAAGAAAGGATTTCTGTTTAGTTTATGATCTGAGAAAGTTGAGAGATTGAAATTTATGCTTTTTCAAGGTGGTCTGTTTCGAACCTCTCAAGTTTACAATTTGCAGATGTGTTAATCCCATGGACGTGACTTACGCGCATTTTTGTCTACATTTATGATTCTCTACTTTCCAAAACGTTCCATGTGAAAGTTTCTATTCTATTTCTAAATAATTTCCTATTTCTAATAAATGTATAATTGAATTATAATATAAATTGTTCTTAAATCAATTTGAATTATTCGCGCTAGTCGGTATGGTAGATTTCGCGCTACAGAGACCGATTATAGTTAAAAGTAAAACGTGTGCAGCTGCATACGTTACAGGGGATACAGCTTTTTATAGGGTTCGTTTTGGGACCGCTTGTGGCGCTACTGAAGATAGCAGGTCAATTTCTTATTGGTTACGAAAAAGAGAGGCAATATTCAAATGGATTTCCCGTGCAGGAATTTTCCATTTATATTTTGAAACCATTTTTCTCTCCACAGGATTACACGGAACATCAAACAGAGAAACTTTCTCAAAATTACCCTAATGCCCACTTTGGCATCTTGGCACTGCACATCTTCGTCCCATATGATCAATCAAATATCTAATAATTTGTATCAGTAAAAGGTTAAAAACGTTCAAAACAAACGAGAGAAGCCCGCTATCAAATAATGTCATTGAATACTTTACATAACTTTACATAAGATCTACAAAATATTCCTGACCCGGTCCTGTTCGAAGCGTAGTTGAATTCGTGCGAACTATATAAAAACTCGTCACAGAAATATTACCCCCAACATCCATTTAATATATATATCCATTTTCTCAACAGCATGACCAGTGTGTCCAGATCTTATACGGGGAGTTACCTACACGACTCAAGCGCTCGTCCGTGTAGTTCGCCTTCCTCTCCCCACTGAAGCTATCCCCCAAAGGCGCGTTCAGATTTCCCACCCGGGTGCACCTCGGGTACTGCGTCCTTTTCTAACATATTGAAATTTCGACTAGTAAGAAAAGGACACAGTACCCGAGGTGCACCCGGGTGGGAAATCTGAACGCGCCACAAGAGAGTCTCACTGTTGACTACACGCAAAAAAGTAAATGGCACAATGTAATCTGGAATCAGAGAAAAAAGTACCATTTCGAAGTGGCTGATTTGCGCTCTGAAAAGTCATTTAGCACTTTATACTATTTCTCAAAAAAAAAAAAAACGATTCAGAATATAAGAGTACTATTTCAAATGGTAAACTTTACCACGAAAAACATTTCAAAATAAAAATAAAGGGGTACTATTTCAAATGGTAAATTTTACAATGTAATTTATAACGCACGTCTAAACACTTAAAAAGATCGCACTCGCTGAGGATACGAACCCCCGACCTAAAAATCCTAAACCCTAATACGCACGCACTAATCGACTGAGCTATTTAACGCTTGGACTTCGTAAACAAAATCTCAGCTAAGTTCTTCGCCGAAATACTATTTTACTATTTCTAAATGGTACTTTTTAACTCGTCTTCGAGTTGAACCTTACTATTTAAAACTAATGCTCGAGAGTACAATCTTCAAATGGTAATTTTTGCTACTCCTTTTAGTCAAAAGTGCTAAGAAAAGTAGTTTTTATTACATGACATATTTCATTGCTTTATGTAAATGGTATTTTCAGCTATTATGATTTGCATAGTAATTTTGAGAAAGTGGCAAAAAATCAAAATGCAAATTATTTTTTAAGCTAGTTTTTTTGTCAAAAGTTGCAATTTATATAGTAATCACGAGTAAGTGGCAAAAATTCAAAATAAAAATAGTAGTATTTGAAAAAAAATGGTAATTTGTGCCTTTTACTCGAAAACTCTTTTTTGCGTGTAAACAGTTGGATGTCTATTGCCTCAAAATTTTCGAATTAGAAATGGATGAAATTTTAAATGCTTTTCAGAGATTTGCGGTTTCATAAGATTTCATAGGATTTTGGCATTTATGGAAAATTTTTTTTTCTCTGTATTTAATGAGATATATTAAGAACATTTATTTTCGGAAATTGTAAAGGTTTTCGCGTGATTATATACGATTTTAAGATACAGAAAAAAAAGTCTAGAATCAAACGTAAAAGTTTATAGTTTGTGCTACAATTTCAGTCAGTTTTTGGACTTAAAATAAATTTAAGGCCAAAAATTTACTTCAATTATAAAACAATCTATAGACTTTTACGCTTGATTCAAGACTTTTGTTTCCCTGTATTCAATGAGATATATTAAGAACATTTATTTTCAGAAATTTTAAAGGATTTCGCGTGATTATATGCGATTTTCAGGAATTTTCAATAATTGAACAAAATTTCATGTAAATATTGTGTAATTTTAAGAGGGTATTGTGAGACTTCATGGTATTTTGAGTTATTTTAAGTAATTTTAAGAAAAATTAAGTAAATTCGCGAAATTTAAAGAAATTTCATAGGATTTTTAGTAATGTTCAAGGTTATGCAGATAAGCACTTTATGTTTTCAGATTAATTTAATATGTTTAGTATCTAATCATTATTATAGGAGACAATAAATTATTTTATTTTGTTTATTTACAATAAAATTGTTTACAGGTTGTAAATAACAATTTATTTATGAAATGCAAAAAGGTTTTTATGAATTTTTGGAGATTTTTGCGAATTTTAACTTGGACTTCAGGATATTTATAATTTCAATGGTTTTTGAGAGTTTTAAGAAATCTTAACTAATTTTAACCAATTTCCAAGGTTTTCATAGATAATTTTTTTAATATTTCATGGAATTTTAAAGAATTTTGTGAAACTTTATGAGATTTCTAATAATTTTAAGGGATTTTCTGATTTTTAGAAGATTGAATTGAATTTTAAAGATTTCATTGAATTTAATGAGATTTCTATTATAACTTTAATAGTTTTTAAAGGACGTCAAGGGATTTTAAATGTTATCGTATAATTTAAAGAATTTAAAGCAGGTTCTAATAATTTAAAGTTTTCACGAATTTTAAAAGTTTTTAAGAGATTTAAATGTTGAGGAATTGTTTGAAATTTGTGATTATGCCGAATTTGAAAACTATCTTCAGATTATTTTCAATGTGAAAACGATTGTTGTTTTCCTGGATTGTCACAAAAGAATTTTCCTATAATAATGATTAGATACTACACATATTACATAAATCTGAAAACATAAAGTGCCTATCTCTATAACCCTCAACATTACTATTAGGTGCACAACTTTGCTTCCGCCGATTTTTTTCGAAAATTTGAGGCTTTATTCTGAAAAAGTGATTACCTGTTTATGATTCAAAGTACTGTCCGTCACTAGCCACTACTTTTTGCCATCTTTCGGGCAATTGTCGGATACCATCTCGAAAAAACGATGCATCTTTTGAAGCGATCCACAAATCGATCCATTCTTTGACTTCTTCATAAGAATGGAAATGCTGCTCAGTTAGGCCATGTGCCATCGATCGGAACAAATGGTAGTCGGAAGGAGCAATGTCTGGAGAGTACGGCGGGTGGGGTAAGACTTCCCATTTTAGGGTTTCGAAGTATGTCTTGACGGGTTTTGCGACATGTGGCCGAGCATTGTCATGTTGCAGGATAACTTTATCGTGCCTCGCTTGATACTGTGGCCGTTTCTCCTTCAATGCTCGACTCAAACGCATCAATTGCGTTCGATACCGATCCCCTGTAATAGTTTCACTCGGTTTCAATAGCTCATAATACACCACACCGAGCTGGTCCCACCAAATGCAGAGCATAACCTTGGCACCGTGAATATTCGGTCTGGGCGTAGATGTGGAGGCATATGTCCGGGCATTCCCCATAATTTTCTGCGTTTGGGATTATCGTAGTGGACCCATTTTTCGTCGCCGGTTACAATTCCGATTTTGTCTTTGAAGCACCTGTTCACAAGCAAAGAAACGGCGTTCAACGTCTCTTGGCTTCAATTCATAAGGAACCCAATTTCCTTTCTTCTGAATCATTCCCATGGCTTTGAGGCGTTTCGAAATTGCTTGTTGAGTGATTCTCAACGATTCTGCTAATTCTTCTTGCGTTTGGCACGAGTCTTCAGCAAGTAATGCCTCCAGTTCGGAATCTTCGAAAATTTTTTCTCTTCCGCCGCCATGCCGGTCCTCGGCACCAAAATCACCGCTTTTAAAGCGTTGAAACCACTCACGACACGTTCTTTCACTAAGAGCAGCGTCACCGTAAGCACTTGAGAGCATTCGAAAAGCCTCAGCCGCAGTTTTCTTCAAATGAAAGCAGAAAATCAACACTTCCCGCAAATGACGAGAATTTGGCTCGAAAACTGACATCTTCGATCGAGAATACACTTCTGATGCAAACACAAATTCACTAATGTGGTGATGTGGTTATGTTGACAGATGTCCAAGCTTACTATATGAAATTTTTGACCTGCCTATTTCAACCTAATAAAAATCCTATGACATCCTATGAAATTCCTTTAAATTTCGTGAATTTACTTAAAATTTCTTAAAATTACTTAAAATAACTCAAAATCCCATGAAGTCTCACTATACCTCTTAAAATTCACATGAAATTATGTTAAATTATTGAAAATTCCTGATAATCCAATATAATCACGCTAAATTTTTGAAAATTTTTGAAAATAAATGTGCTTAATATTAGTTAATATCTCATTGAATACAGAGAAAAAAAAGTCTTAAATCAAGCCTAAAAGTCTATAGTTTGTTTTACAATTGAAGTTAGTTTTTGGCCTTAACACTAGTTTTAAGGCCAAAAACTAACTTAAATTGTATATAACTGACATAAATGTCAAAATCCTATGAAATGTTATGAAATCGCAAATCTCTGAAAAGCATTTAAAATTTCATCCATTTCTAATTCGAAAGTTTCGAGGCAATAGACATCCGACTGTTATAGTCAACAGTGAGACTCTCTTGGGGGATAGCTTGAGTGGGGAGAAGAGGGCGAACTTCACGGACGAGCGCTTGAGCCATGTAGGTAACTCCACGTATAAGATCTGGACACACTGAGCATGACTCAGCGGTAACACTCTCCATACGTCTGAGACTGGCGTCAGTGTCTCCAGATCGTGGGATTTTTTGGCCCCACTCTACGACCCACGAGTTCATGCTATCTTTCTCTATGAATAGGTTCGTGACTGTTGCTAGAGAAACAATGAGCTCGTGGGTCGTAGAGTGGGGGCCGAAAAATCCCACGATCTGGAGACACTGGCTGGCGTCCCATGATTGCGTTTTGCGTTACATCATAATGAGAGAGACAAAGATAGAAATATACTATTTTTTCTATCTTACTCTCATTATGACGCATCGCAAAACGCATTCATGGGATGCCAGCCTGAAGCAGGATCCGTTATCATTATGGTCTTACATGAACATGTTTTCTTAAATTTTCAATACCGTGTAAACTTTATATATAACGTAAATAACCTCTAATTGATGTATGAGGTCGTGATTGAAAAAATTTGATAAGACCATAAAAATAAAAAAATTTCTCGCTCTTTCTAAATCTGCAATCAAAAATCTATTTTTATCGATATTTATCGGTTTGACCTTGAATTGACCTTAATAGTGATTCGATAGGGTTAAGTGGACCACGGATTCGGATTCAGGGACCCCAAAAACGTTAGGAATAGTGGTCATTTCTAATAAAAAATTTTTTTTGGCGATTTGACCTTCAATTAACCTAAATTATGACGTGGTTGGGGTAAACGGACATCAGATTCGGACTCAGCGTGCCGTAAAACATAAGGGTATATAGGTCACCCTTCTGTAACAAAATCTTTTTTTTTGTGTGTCTATGTTATTGTAAAAGAAAAGATCCGAAGAATATTCAGAGTCTTTTGAGCTATGTAGAAATTGTTTAAACTGACTGGGTGTGTTGGGGGGAGGGGGGTTGTGATGACAATCAATAGCTTGAAGTCAAAAAAAATCATTGGAGCAGTGACCTCAATATAAAAAATGATTTGTAGAAATGTTTGGTAATGCCTGGGTGTGTTTGATGAATTAAAACAATTGTCATTTGGTACTTCCAACAGCCTAGAGGTTTCGTGCTTATTTATTTTTGGAAGTTATCTAAGAATTATATTCTTGTGCAAAAGTCCATAACCCAAACTTTCAAATAAATAATGCTGATAACAGCAAGTGGGAGAGTTACTGTTATTTATTTAACTAAAAATATAGTTCGTGCGTTAAACGATTGATGAACCTGAAAAGGTCCGATATTTTTAGGGGAGAAGTTTGTTTAAATGATGATCCTTAAAAGGACCGAGAAAAGGCGATGAGAGTTCTGGGAAGGTTTACGTTATCTTATGGTCAACGGAGATTACGTAATTACACGCGTTTCTGTCGCTCAGAATCAGCCCTATGCATCGCTCGTGTCTGTGTATGTGGTAGTTGTTAATTTAGCATCCGGAGGGGTATCATAGTTTGGACTACCTGATCAGAGCGCCATCTATTGGATTTTTTGTTAAATGGAATAAATTGCATTGTTATGTACAGCAAAAATAGTAAAATTCATTAATAAATTGATACTTTATATGAATATGAAAGGAAAAACATAAAAAGTATCAAGTTATTAATGAATTTTAGTACTTTTGCTGTACATAACAATTCACTTTATTCAATTCGTCTAAAACTCCAATAGATGGTGCTCCGATCAGGTAGTCCGAACTATGATACCCCTCCGGATGCTAAATTAACAGAAAGAGTGGGGGCGATGCATAGGGCTGCTCAGAATGACCGGTCGTCTTCTTCGGGGAATCAAGATGTTGGTAAGATTCGATTCCTCTTTCTGGGGGGTTCTGTTCCTAATAAGGAGGCGCATGAATATTCCCCAAATTTCAATTGACATAAATTTCATTTCACCTAAAATTAAGTCACCTAAAAGCCACTGAACATAATTTTTATTATTCCTAATTTCTATTTAGTCTAATTTCTATTTACCCGAATTTCCATTTGTCATAATTTTTATTTACCCTAAATTGCACTTAACCTAAATTTTATTTACTCGAATTTTCATTTGTCATAATTTTGATTTACCCTAATTTCCAGTTAACATAAATTTTATTTGTCTGAAATTCCATTTATTATAATTTTTATTCACACTAAATTAAATTCAACCTAAATTTTACTTATCCGAAATTCCATTTGTAATAATATTTCTTTAGCCGAATTTCTATTTGTCATAATATTTATTTTTCCGAATGAGCACCTAACCTAAAATTCATTTAATTGAAACATCATCTGTCATAATCCCCATCTGACCGATATTCCAATTAACAGAAATTTAATATGTCGTAAAATGGCTTCCGACCATTTTATTGGCTGAATAATACCGCAAAATTCAAACCAGCCAATCAAATTATCGGACGCCATTTTGGGACAAATGAAATTTTTGTTACTTGGGATTTCGGTCAGATGGAAATTATTATGACAGGTGGAGTTTTGGTAAAATGAATTTTAGGTTACATGCTGATTCGAAAAAATAAAAATTATGACAAAAGGAATTTCGGACAAATCAAATTTAGGTTGAATGAAAATTAGGTTGAATCAAAATTATGACAAATGGAAATTCGGGTAAGTAAAAATTATAGCAAATAAAAATTCGGGTACATAAAAATTAGTATCAATAGAAATTAAGATGAATAATAATTATATCGCATGGAAATTCGGTGATCTGAAAGTTAGGTTATGTAGAAATTAGCACATATGAGAATTATGACAAATAGAAATTCGGCTAAAGAAATGGAATTTCGGATAAATAAAATTTATGTTAAGGGCGATGGAATGTGAAAGTAAAAACTGTCAAAATCTGTAGAAAGACACAAGTCTATCAGATGCATTTTCAAATACCCTCTCAAAGGCAACAGAGGGAAAATTTATATGTTTTTGATAGCAACAAATAGAGAGAAGAAATGAATCGAGGGGGCTTGATGATCAGTTTTTCGAAAAACTCACTTTTATAGTCTCAAAATATCGTGCTTTATTTCCTGTCAGAAACGGCGGACATTTTGACTTCCATGTTGGAAGAAACTAAATATTGACAGCTAGCTAGAGAAATTCTGCAATTGACTGTAATCTGGCGCGCGATTCAAAATCGAATTAAATTGACCAATAGGAGAATTTCTCTAGCAGGAAGCCAACACGTACTGCGCGCGCAGGGTGCCCCGTTTAAAAGCACTGTCGCAGCAGTTTCTTCCATCATGGAAGTCAAAATGTCCGCCGTTTCTGACAGGAAATAAAGCACGCTATTTTGGGACTATAAAAGTGAGTTTTCGAAGAACTGATCATCAAGCCCCCTCGATTCATTTCTTCTCTCTATTTGTTGCTATCAAAAACATATAAATTTTCCCTCTTTTGCCTTTGAGAGGGTATTTGAAAATGCATCAGATAAGTTGACAGAATTAGACAGGCGCGCAACAAGTGTCTCAAAACAGTGGGTGTCTGGAGCCACCCTACACATTAAAAATAAAAAATAAAAAACAAAAAGAACAGATTAAAACCCCTCAAAAAGTGCGTTTATTGTGGAATTGTATTATCCATTTAATAATTTAGACATCCATGCATATTGCAAGTAGGTATACTCGAATTACTGTCTGGGTGTTCTCACACCTAGAACCCCGTGCTAGTCGCGTCCCTGGGATCTGAGTTTTTGTACATGAGGAATTTTCAAATTCCATCAGCTTTAAGTGGAAATTAGGGTAAATCAAAATTCTGACAAATGAAAATTCGAGTAAATAAAATTTAGGTTAAGTGCAATTTAGGGTAAATAAAAATTATGACAAATGGTAATTCGGGTAAATAGAAATTAGACTAAATAGAAATTAGGATTAATAAAAATTATGTTTAGTGTCTTTTAGGTGATTTAATTTTAGGTGAAATGAAATTTATGTCAATTGACATTTGGGGAATATTCATGCGCCTCCCTAATAAGGAGGTTAAGGCTAATGGAATTTGAAAATTTCTCATGTAGAAAAACTCAGATCTCAGGGGCGCAACAATAACGGGGTTAAGACACCCAGACAGTAATTCGAGTATACCTACTTGCATGGATGTCGAAATTATTAGAAGGATAATACAATTCCACAATAAACGCACTTTTTGAGGGGTTTTAATCTGTTCTTTTTCTTTTTTTTATTGATTTTTAATGAGTAGGGTGGCTCCCGATACCCACTGTTTTGAGACGCTTGTTGCGCGTCTGTCTAATTCTGTCAACTTTTCATGTGGACTAGAATTTCTCTAGCCAAAGGCAAAAGAGGAAAAATTTATAGGTTTTGGATAGAAAAAAATAGAGAGAAGAAATGAAGAAGGGGCGCTCGATGATAAGTTTGTCGAATACTCACTTTTATATTCCCAAAATAGCGTGCAATTATTTCCTGTCAGAAACGGCGGACATTTTGACTTCCATGATCGAAGAAACTAAATATTGATTCCTGCTAGAGATATTTTGCAATTGACTGTAATCTGGCGCGCGATTCAAAATAGAATTAAATTGAACAATGGGAGAATTTCTCTAGAGGCGCGTTCAAATTTCCCACCCGGGTGCACCTCGGGTACTGCGTCCTTTTCTAACATATTGAAATTTCGACTTGTAAGAAAAGGACGTAGAACCCGAGGTGCACCCGGGTGGGAAATCTGAACGCGCCATAGCAGGAAGCCAACACGTGCTGCGCGCGCAGGGTGCCACTGTCGCAGCTGTCAATGTTTCGTTTCTTCCATCATGGAAGACAAAATGTCCGCCGTTTCTGATAGAAAATAATTAAACGCTATTTTGGGACTATAAAAGTGAGGGTGCCGTCCTATGGTAGCAGAAAACACAAAGCAGAAAGCAGAAAATCATTAGAGTGAAAGAGAGAGAACATCTGCCTGTCTCTGGCACTCTTATGATTTTCTGCTTTCTGCTTTGCGTTTTCTGCTACCATAGGACGACACCCTGAGTATTCGCCAAACTTATAATCAAGCGCCCCTTATTCATTTCTTCTCTCTATTTTTTTCTATCTAAAACCTATAAATTTTCCCTCTTTTGCCTTTGGCTGGAAAAATTCTAGTCCACATGATAGCTTTATTTCTTTCCACAGATTTTGAGTTTTTACTTTCAGATTCTATCGCTCTTAATTCCCTATTCAGGGAATAATCGCCGATGGTCCTTCTGTCTGAGGCTTTTCCGGGGTTGTTGGGGGTGTCTCCAACCATGAGTTTCTTCCAGGGCTTAGATCGATGAAAGGAGTACTTCGCTCGACCGGGTCAGGAAGCCTCGGCGGGTGGACACGTCGGGGTTTTTCCTCAGGGTTCGAAGTCAAGTTCGGTTTTCATAGACGAAGGTTAAAAATAAGGTCGGGAGACGGAGGTATCCACGATAAGGGAACAACCTGTGGAGATCTCTGGTGAAAGCGATATGTGGCTCCGTGAGCACTAAGTGCTAGAAGTTCGTACCTCAAATGTGGATTTGGGGAACGAATTCTCGGGGCTCGGGGAGGTAAGTCCGCAGAACTTTGGGTTTCACGCTGACGAAGGTGACGGGAATTTCTGTCATGGCTTCTATGGCGAAGTTCTCGTCGTCCGGAATGGACAGAGTCACGGTCGTGGCTTTTCTCCGGAGGTCGGTTCTCCTTCCGGGATCGGGGCAAGCGAAAAAGAAGGCGAGGGAACTAGTCAATGATTAAAGTTGGTTTATTCTCGAAAGTTTTATTTCAGGTAGAGTTCCTTACACGATGAGGGCCAGGGAGAGTCTGGTCTCATAGAACTAAAGTGTCTACTATTATAGGCATTGCTGGAGATCTCGTCGACCAATCATTTGCTCGTTACAATTGAGGATTGGCTTTTACGATGATATCAATTTAAATGTGGTAAATGAGATCAATTAAAAAGAAGGCTCGTGGGAAAATGCTTTTTTCTTTTTTCAGGTTAATAAAAGGGAACAAAAAAAGTTATTTTCTTTGTTTAAAAGAAAGTGATGGTCCTTAAAAGGACCGATGGGATTTTTGGTGCTAATTTGTTCTTCTTAAGCAGCGGGAACTTTCGAAGAGATCGAATAATCTCTGAAAATAGGGTAGTCGCAGGCGTTGCTGTCACTTAAAATGACAGGTCGCGTTCTTCTTTTAATAACAATCACCTTTATCGGTGGATTGTTATTTTTTTTCGTGGATAAGGAAAGGGGTGAGGTCTGAATCCTTGTTGGTTCAACCCCTAGAAGTGAGTTCCAATAAGGAGTGAGTGAATGGTCATCTTGACACCACTCACTACAAATTAGACAGGGTTCGTTAACCTCATTTCTCGTTTTCGGGGAGGGAGGTGGTGAACCAAACCATGAACTTCTTCCGGGACTTAGGTCCAGGTAGGGGGTTGCGGTGCTTTCAGGCTCAGGAAGACGAAAAGGTCCTGGAGAGGATGCTGTCAGCCATTGACTTTTGGAGCAGGGTTTGTCAGTTCCGAAGTCCGGGAAGGAAGTGGAGGGTACCAGTCGATTGGTACCCGGGTTGGAGATCTTTGATTTAATCGGTAGGTGGCGTTAGTGGGACTCAGCGCCAACAGCTCGTAACTCAAAAGAGGGTTAGGGGATTTGGGGTAGACGTCGTCCACAGGAACGTCTTCTTCGGTTCCTTTCTCCTTTCCTAGGTTCACGCTGAAAACGATGTGAAGGCATGCAGGATGTGAAGGAATAAAGAGTGGAGATGGTTTTGGATTTTTATTTAGTCGATTATCGTTAGGATGCTTACTCAATGTTAGCTGGGAAGGGACTGACTGACTACACTTCCTGTCGTCGCTTTTATAGTCATTGCTGGGAACTCTCTCCATCTAGGTCGCTCATGATTGGCTCTTGGAATAAAGTAGGAACATTTCGAAAGTCCGTAAAATGGGGTTTATGCTTTTTGTTAGTATCTCGAGCACGGATGATGGAGAGAGCCCCGGGTTTTTGTGACGTAGTTACGCAGAGTCAAAGAAAGACTTAGAAATATATTCTTAACCAGAAAACATTTCCAAGTCGATCTGACAGTTAAGGTTAGGATGCCCAAGGTGCACAAAGAAAAGTTTACCTTATTTGCTAAAAGATATTTTAGCTGATATCAACGAATAAGTGGGGGATACATAGAGCGTCGTTAAAGTAGGAGCGATGATTTGTGTATATCAGGAGCACGGACCTTAAAGAGAGTCCCCCAATCTTAAAGCATTTTTGTGTGTATCAGGAGCACGGACGGTAAAGAGAGACCCCCAAGCTTAAAGCAATTTTGTGTGGACTTAGAAATAATTCCCCCGAAAGGAGAAAATATTTCTAAGTCCGTTCACAGGTGGAGGTTAGGATGCCCAAGTTGGTCAAAGAAAATAATAAATATGAGGGAAGTTTATTGCAAAGGCAATTTTAGCGGATATCAATGCTTGCAATTAGCGCGTCTATTGGAATTGACTAAAAAATTTCAAATTTGTTCTTTTTTGCATTTATTGAATAGAAAAATTTTAACATAATGTACAACATTAGTATGTAGAAAATTACATATTTTCATATAAAGAAAAAAATATTGATTAGTGCTAGATAATATTTTAACTAATACTATCTTAACATTTTCAATTTCTTTTTCCTTTTCCATATCCACCTCCCTTTCCTTTCTTACTTTTATTGTCTTTATTACTTTTCAATCTCTTCCTCACTCCCAAGGATTGTTCTGTATCGTCATCGTCGACATCGCCCTGGTTATTCTTCCTCTTTCCACCCTTCTTACTTTCTTCCATATCTTTCATTTGCTAGAAAATATTAAGTCACATTTGTTAAATCTTTCTAAATCATCCAACAATTTCGATTGTAAATACTAAAATAATAAGCAATTTCATTTTCATTTGCATCTGTAAAAAATGTAATCTGTTAAATCAATCTTAAACACATATTATGCGTTGATAGTTTTTACGACAATATTAGTGGAAATTATAGTGTATTTTTTTTTTATTATTTATATCTATAGGAAAAAAGTTAAAAAATAATATTTACGTGAATCGATTTGTGTTGAATCTAATTTATAAATTCAAAAATCTTAAAGTAAAATATTCAACACCAAAATAGAACTACACATAATTATAATAAAAAGATTATCATTGGGTAGGAGTTGATGTCGGCTTAGTTACGACTAATTGTATTATAAGTTGAATTAAAATCAGAGGAAAACCTTTTTTCGAAACACGTAGTAGCTCATTTTAGCAAATTTAATTTTTATACCATATTCTTGGATATATGTATAATACTTTATAAAAGGTTTTATTTACCGTTTTTACTATACGTTGCGCTTCTGCTACTCTTTCCTGAAGCGACATAACTTCGTCTTCTTCTGTCGGAAACAGAGGAAGTTGTTTTGAAATTAACTGCTCTATTCGTTGATATAATTCTACATCGTACTGAGTCACGAATGTTATAGAACGCCCTGAACGTCCTGCTCGAGCAGTTCGACCAACTCTATGTATGTAATCTTTACTATGGGTTGGTATATCGAAATTAATTACGATGTCCACATGTGGAATATCTAAACCCCTGAAAAATTGCAAAGAAAGTTAATCAAGGGAAATATAAAGAAAATACCAAGAATTTTATCACTCGAATTGTGAGTATGTACTAGATTTCCATCGAACCGTGTCCCATTATATGGGGATTTTGGGCCATGGTGCGCCCAATGTTGAATTGTCTACATATACAAACTATAAATTGGTTGTAGCTTATGATTTTGCCTCATTTGTAGCACCAATAAATTTTTTTTCATAAATGTAAAAGCACCTTTATAAATAAATGAATAAATAAAATTTTTTTCTATTGAAATTTATTCTGCTTAAAAATTATGAACTTTAACAGAAAAAGAAAGATGCTGTAATATTTTTCCAATTAAGTGTTAAATCAAGATACTTCGTTTCAGAAAACGTTTTTATCACATGACTTTTGAATTGCATTGGAGGTATTATAAAAATTATTTTTTTTACACTCTAATTTACTTTTTATAGAATATATTTTTATTTTTTTCACTGAACTTCTTCAGTAGTTTTACCATTGAGTTATTACATTAAAAATTACCTGCTAGCAACGTCAGTTGAAATCAGAATTGATCTATTCTTCGCTTTAAATTTTGTAAGAGCGGCTATCCTTTTATTCTGAGTCATCTGCCCGTGTAAAGGTACCGCCGTAAATCCTAAATTTCGTAAGAGCAGCGCAGTTCTCATAGTATTATTACAAGTTGAGCAAAATACCATGAAACTGTTTCCTGCTAATTCGTTGAGAATATGAACGAGATAAATGTCCTGTAAATATTTATAACAGAAAAATAAGCTGTACATTATACCAGTAATCTGATAAAAAATCTAAATCTAAATATAATTATTTAATTAAACTGACCTTGAACTTGACTGGAATAAATATATAGTATTGTTGCAACTTCTCTACTGTCTGATACTTGGTAGAAACTTCGACTTTTACAGGATTCTTTAGAGACGCTCTTTGTAATTTGTTAACTTTCTTTGTCATCGTCGCTGAAAACAAAAGCGTGTTTCTGTCTTTGGGAATAACGCTTAGAATCTTGTCAACTTCATCTTCAAAATCCATATTAAGTATTCGATCTGCTTCATCCATAACCTGATAACAAAAAAGAATGATGATAATTACCTGTAATGATCCGTTTTACCCCCGGTTAATTGTCTTAACGACTCCTACCACTTTTACATTGCTAAATTATTGTAGTAACGAGTGAGTGAAAGCAAATATATAAAGATATGCATGATTTACATTTAATATAACAGAGGAGTGTTAAAATGTCGAAAATTTGAACCCCTACATGTTGAAAACCAGTCGTACTAGAGCTGTCTCCTTTGGGAGACTAAACCAGGCCCACTAGGACTACAATTCAATGGAGTTTCAAAAAGATTGAAGGCAAGAAATTTCTTGGTGAGTACACTTGGAAAATTTTGTCCCATCTCTTAAAGGACGTAGCAGTCGAGATTTGTACTGTAAGTTGCACTTATGTGAGATTAAATTTAAGAAAATATTAAATTTGAAAAACAATTACATTCTCATCAGAAAATGTATTAGATTTGTGTAAAATTTGACCCCACCCCCATTTTTTGTCAAATTTCCACGTTTTGTGACCTCCTGAACCCGAAAAACATGTTTTTACCAATGTGTCTGCCTGTCTGTGGGTCTAGATTTTTAGTTTGTGAGCACGATAACTTTCGGAAAAATTGTCCGATTGGTATAAGTTTCTTAATTTTCTGAAAAAATTCAAAATTCAAATTTTGAATCAAATATGAAATAAGGCGAGATACACTGAAAGTCCCATTCTGGTCGCACCTCGGTTGGCAGTGACTAATGAGTTTGGAAGCGAAATCAATTTCTCAGAAGACAGCAATGGGTCTGTCCAGAATGGAATTTCCGGTGTATAAAGAAATTGATTTAAAAAAAAAAAACATAATTATTGGTCTTAAAAAGATCTACAAATTTTCCCTTTACCATTTTTTAATAGGATAAGTATGTTAGTTTTCGTTTTAATAGTGAAAAATATTGTTAAACAGAGCCGAGCGCGAAAGGCAGGGTTTAAATCAAATATCGAACGCGAAATGCGAGTGCCCTGATGAGAATGTGTTCCTTAAAGTCGATAAAACCTTAAGTAAAATGTATTCAGCAGCGGTAAAGGTTGGTAAACGAGTGCAAGTGTGCGAAGCTTACAACAAATAGCGCAAAGCGCGACATGTAATGAGAGCGTTACCACAAAGCAGGCAGATTTTGTACTAATATTTTTGAGAGATAACAGCTCACCTTACTTATGTTTTGTGAACGTAATAAATGTTTCAATACAACCAAATTTGTAGTTGTGAGTGAAAGAGATAAAATAAAAATTACCAAAAACTTGAGCGAACGCAGGGCGAATCCTTTAGTGTTTGTTAGATGATCAACCAAACGACCTGGTGTAGCAATGAGGATATGAGGTTTCTTCGCCAACAAAATAGCCTGGGAAACCATGTCCATTCCTCCTACTATCACGGCACACTTTACTCCAATACCAGCTCCTAAAAAATATATATATACATTTTTGTTGGCACTACTTTTTCATAAGAAGTTTACATTTTTATTTCGGCAAAACTTTCAAAGTGCATGCACAACGAGGTAGAAACACTTTTCACTGATCAAAGCACGCATGTGCAACGTCGCATATTATTTTTCAGAGAAATTCGTGCGTCGTTGCGCATGCTCATTAAAAAAAAGCCATTTTCAACACTCCATACAGCTTTTAACTTAATTAATAGAAAAACATTTAATCTTTGATGTAATTACATTAAAAAAAATTTAAACGGTCATCGAAAAACAGGTGAACTCACAATTCTGATCAGTAAAGTAATAAACTAATAAATTATTACAAAATGCATTAAGATTTTTGAATTCTTGTCAATTAAAAAAATGTTCTTTGCAGAAATCGAGATTTATTAGAAGAATGAGAAAATTCAAAAATATTGCGATGAAAAAAGATTGTAAGTATTTTTATGTGATGACTAATTATTTTTATTTAAAATACAGAATGCTAACAATTTTTTAAAATTTGAACTCACCTAAAGCTTCAAATTGCTCGGAAATTTGAAATGCCAATTCTCTGGTTGGTGTTAGTATTAATGCAAAGTATCTTTGAGGTTTTTCTAAAAGAGCCTGGAGAATTGGAAGAGCAAATGCTGCTGTTTTACCAGATCCAGTTTCAGCTAAACCTATTATATCATTTCCTGTGAAAATAAGATTAGTTATATGTATGCAATATACAGACAAGAAATGTACAAGAACAAGAAATGTAGGTACTATGTGTGATTAAAATTATTGGCGAATGACGTGTGTAAGCTAAACATACCTTGAAGTGCAAGAGGAATAGCCTCGCGTTGAATTTTGGTAGGATGCTTCCATTTCAACTCTTCACATGCTTTACAGAGAGAATCCACTATTCCCTGTTGAACGTTTTTTTGACAAAAATTAGAATTTATTGCTCTAGCCTACCATAATATACATATTTTTTTAACTTAAAATAAGATCATTAAAAAATAAGTGTTAAAACTTGAAGAATTTCAGAATGAAAACACATATAATATATAAAAGTTAAAAAGTAAAACTTATAAATCCTTAAATCTGAGACTATTATTTGTTACACCCGATTTTTCTAAAGCTTGAAAGACATTTAAATATTCAACAGGCCTAAAATAACCCATGTTTGCAGATAGAAGGGATAAAAAACAGCGATACAGACAAAGGATTAAGAAATATTAAAATAAATAAAAATTAGATAATGCAAGAATTCTTAACCCTCAAAGCCCACACTAGGTACGATATACCCAGCGATTTGATTTGAATTTATAAAAAAAAGGAACGAAAATTTTCATTTGGTTTTTTGTAAATTTTGTTGCTATTAAATAAAATAAAAAATAAATATTTTTTTCGTCTTCCAAACTAAATTTGCTGTCGATTGAAAAAAATTTCACTCAAATTGCTTAATTTAAGCAGGAAATAGAAGCTTCCAAAGAGTCGCCGGGTGAAAAATACCCATGTGTGGGTTTTTACGTTACTTTCTGAAAGTGTGGGCTTTCACGACAAATTTCGTCTAAACGTCAAGCTAGACGGATGAATTACACTGTACTCTCATGATAGTCACGGTCTCGGTTGGTCCCCACTAAGAGACGGGAATACACGGGAGAATTATCTAACAATGCGTTCGAGACGTCTCTTTCACTGCCCCACGCACCCCTTACCAACTATATCTAGTAGTGGCCGCAGTTCTCTTTCACTGCCCCACAGACCCCTTGCCGACTATATACATATAATAGCGACCGGACTAACGCGAGCGAGACTATGATGAGAGTATAGTGTAATTCCTAAGTATTTTGTCCGGCTGGAAATTTTCTGGCTTACGTCAGTATCCGGATAAATTATTAATATTTAATAAAAATTTATCCAGCTAAAGCAGAATGTCATTGGCCAGATGAATTTATTTAATAAATTCATTTAATAAATTTATTTTTTTTCCAGCTATTTACCTAAAAATAATAATTGTGCTTGTATTCGTCTGATAAAGTGAAAAGTGATTTATTCGTCTATTTATTTTTACGTTGGTTCCAAACTGTTACAGTCTCATCAGAGAATGCATTATATTTGTGTAAAATTTGACCCCCCCCCCATTTTTTGTTAAATCTTCACGTTTTGTGAACCCCTGAACCCGAAAAACATTGTTTTACCAATATGTATGAAGATTTTTTTTCGTTCACGATAACTTTCGAAACAATTGACCGATTTTGGATTGACATTTTGTATACTCTTGTAGTGACTTAAAATGAAGGCCGAGTTCATTGGCGAGACATTTTTGATGAAAATTAAAAAAGTTAGAGCATTTTGAAAATAAAAAAAATAATATATTAATTTAAAGCCAAATAATGCACGATATGAAAAAAAAAGTCAAAGGATGTAAAATATATCTTTTTGAACGCCCTACTGAACTGACGTAAGAATTTTTTGAATTTTCTTGAAAAATCGAAAATTCAAATTTTGAGCAAAATAACGCGTGATACAGAGAAAATTATCAGAACTATTATTATCTACAAATTCTCACTTGACCATTTTTTAATATGATGATTAGTTTTTGTTTTAAGCATCAAAAATATTTTTAAAAAAAATTCTAACACAAATCGCAAGGTTTGAATGAGATGTATGTAGAAAAGAATGCATATTATAAATAAAAATAATATACATATATTGAAATCATACATTGCTTAGGGTAACTGCGAATAAAGATTCCTATTATAAAAAGAACATGCATTTCAGCTAATTTCATAACGTTACCATAATTTCTGACGTCAGCGCACGAAGGAATAGTAAGGAATAGTATCTCTGGGAGTGGGGGTAGGACAGATCCACCTCCAAGAATTATGACGGGTTTATAAAAAATAATGAACGTTTTCTACATTTTTGTCATGCGCGTTGATGTTTTCTTGTCACGTGATATTCCCTCTCTATGCTATATATTTAGAGGTTATGCTTGACATATATGTGTTTGATATTATTTCAGGTTATGTTTGACAATCGTCTGCTAGTCTATATCGACAACGCGCATGACCAAAATGTAGAAAAAGTTCATTATATTCTGTAAACCAGTCAGAATTCTTGGAGGTCTTGTTGTCCCACCTCTGCCGACCAAATGCATGGGAGATAACACTCCTTACTATTCCTTCGTGCGTCAGCGTAACCGCTGGTTACGCATGAAGTTACCAGTAAACCTAATGACGTAAAATATTTAAAATACGAAAAACACGCGGTCAGTCTCGTTAATGCAAAATAAGGATTAAATCATTAAATCATATTAATGAAAAAAAATGTTATCTTTATTTTGTAATATCTGAATAAATCGTTCCGGACCGAGGTATAAAGTTTAACCCATTAGCGTCCAGTCGGACACATTTTGTACATCTCTCTTCCCGCGCTCACAGCTATTGCATTGCGACCAAAAAAATCTAAAAAATGTATACTTATAGTTTGAAGTGTGCTCTTTCCGGTGGTATCACTCAAATTCTCGAAGAAAATTTTTGTTTGTTTGAAAAATGCAGTTTGAAACAAAAAAAACATGATTTTCGAAGGAATTGTTTTTTTTAAATCGAGTTTTCAAAGATTTACAGGCATGGAAGCATCTTGAAACCGGTCTAGATCGTGGACGCGATGTCTGAATTTAAAGAATATGAGGTTGTGAAGTTATTTTGAACAATTAGAAACTTCAAAATGGCGCCCGAATTGCAAAATTTTTGCCAGAAAATTCATGAATTTTTTTCTCAGAAACGAAGCACTTTAAAAAAAATTAAAAAGAACAAAAAGTGCTTAGAATTGACCAGCGAATACACCTGAATTTTTACAAAACGATTCGAGCGATTTTTTCAATTTATAAAAAATTAGCAATTAACAAAACCAAAAAATTACTCAAATCGTTTTGGAAAAATTCAGGTGTATTCTTTGATCAATTATAAGCACTTTTTGTTCTTTATAA
>UCOK01018103.1:0-11141 GCA_900474325.1 Synergus umbraculus | reverse complement strand
AATGATTATTAACGAAACCAAATTCAATTTACGCGGAATTTACAATTCGGCAAGTATCGATTGTTGAAAATCACTATCGATACTTACACGACGAATCAGAAGTACGGAATAGGCGTTACGATATTTCGACTTCGACTCAATCATCTTTTTAGAATTTATATAATTTATTATATTTTATTTCTCTAATCTTTTAAAACCTATGTTAAACTTCGTGAAAATCTCTAAAAATTCCAAGAAACCTTTGAAAACCCGTGAAATCGCTTAAAATTCATGAAAATCTCTAAAAATTCCTAGAAACCTTTTGAAATTCCATGAAATCCTTTAAAATTCTCACAAAATCATTAAAATATCAGAAAAATCTCTCGGAATCACTTCAAATTATTAGAAATCTGATAAAATTCCTTAAAACCTCATAAAAGTCTTACAAAGCTTTTAAAATCCCTTAACATTTCACGAAATATCCTAAAATCCCATATAATTCTACAAAATCGTTTTAATATCCTAAAAATCTCTTGAATTTCGCAAAAATCATTTAAAAATCATGACAAATGCACACAAAAACCTACAAAATCATTAATCTCTTGAAATCCATGTTAAGATTAGTGAAAATCTCTAAAATTTCTGGCAAACTCTAAAAATTTCTCAATTAACTCTTAAAATCTCTTAAAATCATTAAAGATATCATCAAATTCCATGACATCCTTAAAACTATTACAAAATATTTTAAAAATCATAAAAAGCTTTTGAAATTTCTCAATAAAGTTCTACGATAACATTTAAAATCCCATTATCTCCCATGAAATCTTAAAAAAATTCCATAAAATTCCTATTCTTTTCAATGTATTTTGAGTTTAGACTCGTGACAAAATGATTATTAACGAAACCATATTCAATTTACGCGGAATTTACAATTCGGCAAGTATCGATTGTTGAAAATCACTATCGATACTTACACGACGAATTAGAAGTACGGAATAGGCGTTATGATATTTCGACTTCGACACAATCATCTTTTTAGAATAGATAGTAAAATGTGTATAAAAATATCTATAGAAGTCTTACAAAGATATAAAGGAAAGGAAAAGATATTCTAATATTTAATTTTTGAGAAGTTTCCAAAAAATTAAAAAAAGTGTGTCATTTGTCTGAAATATTCTTCATTTAAAACTTGCGTTTTCTCTCAAGTTTGCGACATTCGGGAAGTAATTTTGTCATTATGTGTCGACATTGTCAGAACAGTGCAAATAAAAATCGCATCCTAGACAAATTTGGAACGTGGAAGCATCTTAACGTGTAAAAAGTATTGTTGCAAGAGTTGTGCCATTTTGAAGACACTGTCTTTCTCAATTGCAATTCAAGGATTTGGAAAAAGATTCGAAATGGATTAATTACTAATACATTTATTACTTTTTCTTTAATTAAATACCTATCTAAGACAGATATTTCAAGAAAAATGACAGGTTTAAAATACCTAGGCTATGATATTTTGAAGAATTTCAGGAAGAAAACATTTTTCGCAATATTCCATACTTATGTGATGAGAATGTGATTATAAGATATTTATAGCAACATGAAGCTTCTTTTATGAGGAAGTAATAATAATTCAATAAATTATCTTCGGAATTCGAAAGATAAAAAAATTTCACAGGAAAATTGGCAATTACTTTCAAAGCATTAAAATCCTTATACGACCGAGATTTTGAGCAATATTTACAAAACATTTTAAAAATTCTCAATCTTTAAAACTTCCTTGGGCTTAATTGACTGATTGAGGAAAGAGTTAAAAATAGAAAAATTGTTACGTGATATTCTCGAAACAGTGATTTAGATTTCTAATTCGATGGATGCCTTATGGATCGTGATTGTTCGTCCGCAAGATCGATGACCAGCGTAATTCGATTTGTATTTTTTTTTGAGAATCAAAACCAGCGCGTAATCGACAAGGTCCGGGGGTTTTAAAGCTGAGGCTTCCTTCTTCCAACTTTTTCCATCGTTATCTTTTTCTTCTCATTTTTCTTCGTGCAGTGGCCTCCAGTTCAGGCCTTCACGGTTTCTTTCCCTCGAGTTGAGCGAAAGATTGGCGTCTTCACGCAATGAGTAGGTGAAAACAGAGATGAAATACTGGCGTCGGAAACTACCTGAGGAAATGAAAATTAATGCTGGATCCTTTGCTGATGAGTCTTTCCTAATTAATACGATTGATGTACTGAGGATCCTTAAATTCAGTGTTTTTCAAATTATACTTACATATATAATATACAAAATCACCACTTTTTCAAAACATAGATTGAAACTGAGTAGAGTGCTCGTTTTTAATTTTTGACAAGGGAATATTAATAACAATAAATTATTCTAGGAATAAGGCAAAAATACAAAAATGTATTTATCGTTATTACTTTAACGGTAAGCCATTCGAAGTAAAGAAGATATAATCTTAATTACGTTAGAATGTAAGATCTTAATCGATGCATTTGTCTTTCAAATGTATTTTTATTCTTATTCATCAGAGTATAAAAGAAGCTTTAAAATTAAATTCTATTATTACTCTTAGATATAGTGTAGGAAGTATCTAATTAAGATAATTCTCCATTTCGATTACCAACAAAGTTTGTGGGCAGACAAGGAAAAAAGCAAAGCGTTGTGAGTTTGGCCGAATTTTAAACCAGTTTAATTAGTATCAATGCAGTGTTATATACAATTTAATCTATATTGTGATATATTTATACATATAATCACCATTAGTATCAAAATTCAGCCTCAGAACTATTAACGCATCGAGAACAGCACAGTGAAGAAGGAAACTGATGTTTGAACAAGCTTAAGAACATTAAAGTAAAGTATAAATAAAATTTTCTGGGAAACAATAATTATAATATATATTACAATAATGGGTACAGATTTCCCTGATTCAAAACAAAAAAATTGTATTCAATAATTACCGAAGAAAAAGTTTCCATGTCAACGTTGTAAAATTTCCAAGCTGTCAGTTTACATGGTTCTTGACTTCGTTGAATTAACAACAATAATAATTTTCTTGATTTTATAGGTAGTTTATACCAGCAAACATCATACCTAAATAAAAAAAGCACATAAAATTATTCAGAATCTAAGTTATTTGAAAAATATCATTCTTTTAAATCCAAAAAACTTACGCGCTGCGTGCTATATCACTACTGTGATCTAATAACTTTTGCGAAGGTAAAGTAATAACGTAAAAGTGAACAAAAATACCACTAGTATAGGCTGCATATTTAATGAACTTATCCATCTGGTCAAGCGAAATTAGCAACTGCAAACAATTATATTTATAAATTGTTTTTTCACATGTTTATAGATTCGCATAGTTAACTGGATTTATATATAAATTAATAAAAAGTTTACCCCGAATCCCGAAGTACTTAACAATATAACATTAAGAAAAACTGTTATGAAAAGAAATGGAGAATAGAAAGAGTCCAAAGTATTCGCAAAGCTGAAAATTCATCATTATACATTTTTATATTGTAAAATAAACACTTCACAGAATTTAGCTTAATTTTGTTAATATAAATTACAAATATAAATGTATCAAACCACGAATACAACCAAATAATGAAATTTATTTGTTTTTAGTGTTTCAAAGAATTAAACAATCTCGTTATGTTTAGGAATGGAAACGTTCATATTTGTAAAAACATATTTAAAAAATAGTATCTGGAAAATGTAAATTGTCCTTACTGAAGTGCATATGAGTGATTTTCAATTGAATAAAACAGTTCTTGATAAACTGACTTTGATAGATTTTCATTTTCAGTGTTCTTTTCGCTGTTCACAAGTTCTGTAATATTCTTCAGTCGATTACTACAAGCAAATTCAAATTATTAAGGTCAAATACTGTAGTTTCATTTAGTATATTGAAAAAAATATATAAATGAATATATACATATATATTATTTACTTTTACCTAATAATAGAAAACAATCCACAAGTGTGCATTACAGTTATAGCAAAAAGTGATTCGCAAGTAAACACAACTGAAAGATTATACATTCCTGTTGAGGCCCCGTATAAGAAAGTCCAGTAAAAGTACTTATTTTGGTCAAAAGGAAGTACAGCTTCAAACACTGGTTGTTTTATACGTGTTTCATTTAGAGGAAACAATACGTCAAGCACCGGATTTGTCAGTGACATTAATATCACTGTAGAAACCGCTGATCCAACATTAGCTGTAAAACGTAAAAGTTTCATTAATATATAACATTGAGATGAAAAAATTCCCCCTCCATTTTTCAATTTAGCCAATAAAATTTGCAAGATTTCACTATTTATCTTGCACCGAAAAAAATAGTTTCTTCGTTTAAGAGGAAAATTCCTTTTATAGAATACTCTCATATTTTCATATAAAAATGACCATATTTCTCTATAAATAAGATTATTTTCCTCTATTTTTAAGAATAGAGGTGACAAAATGACTACTTTTGCAATTTTCTCTCAGACTCAGAATAATCCTCTAATATTGAGAGGATTTAGTCTTAGAACAGGCGTTAGTGACGTCAGTGAGGTGTAATAGACTAACCTATTCGTGTCACGTTCTCGGTAGCCATCGGTCGCGTTACCCAAAACTCCAAAAGTGCCAGAATGGAATCGACGCTATCAGCTTTTTTGTCACAACAATTGGGCCTAAGTTGTTATATCGAATTATTCGGTAGTAAGTAAATTTTCTATTTAACAAACTAATAGAATCGGTTGGTGATTTCGCGATTTTGCTAGAACATTTAGATGCGTTAGAAGGTTAGAAGAGAAGAATGTGTTTAACAGTGCCGCTACGTTTTTTATATATATACTGTAAAATTAAAAAATCGTTTTGTCAATAAATAAAAATTGTAAGTTAAAAATGCATTATTGATTTTAGAAACCCTAAAATATAACCTAGACAAATAAAAAAACAGTTTAAAGGAACCTTTTAAATTGAGAGGATTTTTTCTTTTATTTTAAGAGGATTCTTCTTTATTTGAGAGGATTCCTTTTTAGAAGAGAAAAATCCTCTAAAATTAAGAGGAAAACTTTATATACCATATTGTAGAGGAAAACTTGCATCAGAATAAGAGGAATCCTCTTAAACGAAGAAACTTTTTTTTTCGGTGTGAAAAGCTGGACAACCAGCTTAGGATGTTTACCAGCATATAATAAGGTATAAAATCTTCCACTCTCTGCGTACTCTTGCAGAATTTCTATATCCATTCCTTTTGCTCGTACATCCCAATCGTATTTGATGCAATCCAGAATTTTTCGCACCTATTTATATCACAATTAAAGCAGAAAAAAGTTGTGTTATCAATTGCATCGTTTGATGATTCTCTATTTTCTAATTTCAGTAGAAACCTTACTTCATCATTGTTAAAAATATATAGAGATAACTGACACACAGCAAGAAGAATTACAAAAATAGCCGGAAAGCACTGAAGAACCCCGTCTAAGTTGAGCTGAACTAATTGAAAGTAGGCATACACAATCTAAAGGCAGGAAAATAATTCATTTATCTTCGAAAGTAGTAGTGAAAAAAAAACATCATTTATTATATTTAGTAAATAAAAAATGCTATTAAAAATACCTGAGGAGGCAAAGCAATTACAAGAGAAAATATAATTAAAAATTGAGGTATGATCTGTTTTAATCCCGAATAATAATTCCACCGTCCGATAGTCGATAGAAAAAATTTGTTGATTCTGTAATATCTACTGTCGAAGATGTCCATTTTATATTAAAATAAAATTTGCGAGTAAGGATTTAACACCTTTTACGATTCCATGATTAAACTAACATCCTACTTTATCTGAATGAATTTCTGCTTTGGGAATAAATATTTTTGACAAATATAAAACGCAACTTTTGAATCCTTCTTTAAAAAGCTTTATGGTGACTTCACCAAACTGATACAGAAAACAAATTATGATTAATTTTCTAACATTTACTATATGTCCATGTTTCAACGAAAGTTTTCACGATATGAGCAAAGTGTACTATACAAAGTGTGTAATTATCAGAAAATTATCTTATAACTCTGTTTTACAAAGGGGAGAATATATTATGAACCTATACCCTTCCAGAAGTGAGTACAAACGTGTGAATAATTTTCATTTGCTTCTACAAGCGAAGAAAAACACACGAGGTTGTTCTCACGAGGGATAGAAATAATTACATGTATTCTTCCAACTTACCTCACAGCTTCAGAGGGTTGATTCACTACAAAAGCTTCAATCTATAATTATTCAATCTATAATTATTGAATCTATAATTATCGTAAAATAATCCCAAGTGCGAATTGCCGGAGCTGAATATACACGCAGCGCAGTGTTCTTCTAGTACTGGATGTTTATATTGACTATTTAAGGGGGGAAGTTGGTCTAGAATTTTGAAAAAACCGAAATTTTTTTTTTGTTTTAAAAGGTACTTTAGGGTCTTAGAAATAACATACCAAAGGATGGATGCTGGCAAAAATGTCTAAATGCCCAAACTTTCCATTGTGCGGCAGTTGTGCATACGCGGCAGTTGTGCATACGTTTTAATATTCGAATAATAGTTCGTGGAAATCAGTGTTAATTTAAATTAATTTTTATGTTGGTCGTTACAAGAAAGGATCAAAATCTGATACTGCCTACGAGAAAAGACCGAAAGCGTCGCGTAGACGACCGTTGATTTTATAGTACTTGAAACTTTAAACCCGTTTTTCTCGAAATCACTTTTTTTGAACTGGCCGAAAACATAACTCGAGCAAATCTTGACCGATCTATACGAAATTTTGACAGTACATTCTAAATACCTTTCTCCGGAGACGTACGTAGGATTTTTTTTTATATTGCATAGTTTTTTCTTAATCAACAATTTTGTCGTTTTTTTATAGTGAAAATTTTAATTTTTTGTTCAAACGTGCACCATTTGGCGAAAAAACAAAATATCGAAAAAATCCTACGTACGTCTCTTGCTGTTGTTATATAGAAACTAAAAATTTTAGGGATTTTGTTCCAGGACCAAAATTAAGGAGGTTACATTTTCGGCCATGGACCCGTCTAAAAAATGAGGCGCCTCCGAAGAAATGCTGGACAGCCGCCATTTTGAATTTAATTGACACGAAAAAATTTTTGTTTGTATATTAAAACCTAAATTATAAAACCTCTTTCACAGATTTTCGATTGATCGTTTTGTTGAGTCACAAAAAATTCATAAATTATGCCCATTTTTCCACGCTCTAGACCAGCTTCCCCCCTTAAATTTGTGAACGCTTGGCCCAATAACAGCCCATTATTGAGCCAAGTATCATTTTTACTACAGCGAATCGAGATTTACAAAAATCAGCCAAAGTCGCAGTGACTGCATTACTAGACCAAATTTCATTTTTTACAGCCAAGCCTTGGCTGCCAAGTGCAGGTCATATTTATCATTGGAGCGATAATGGCAGATGGCAGCTAATGCTGAACCGCATTTGATTTCTATAGTAAGCATTAAACATTAGTAATCAAACATTATATGAAATTAGGTGTTAAACTTTAGTTTATATATTTTCGCACATATACCATATACATGACACATACAGTTGATAGCCTTGACTACACACTGTAAAAACTAGTATCTTAAATGGAACCACTTTTGGGTTCCAATGGATATGCAACAAACCAGAACTCCTACGGTGTGAAATTCACTCTTTTTCGAAAATGGATCCAAAGGAACCAAATTTTGTCGTCCAAAATAACCACATTACTTGACAGATGCAGTGTTCTCAAAGTTGGCTCCCTGCGCGCGCAGCGTGTGTTAGTGAAATTCTGCCATTGGCTGTAATGTGGCGCGCGATTCAAAATCGAATTGATTTAATTCGATCTTGAATCGTGCGCACATTACAGCCAATGGCAGAATTTCTCTAACACACGCTGCGCGCGCAGGGAGCCAACTTTGAGAACACTGAACAGATGAGCAAAAACAAAAACAAGTAAAAGAGCCTTTACAGATAACTTCATGTCATCAAAGGAACCACTTTTAGTAGTTCTTTACTTCTGATTAACACCCCGATTTTGACAGATTCTAAAGGAACCACATTTTCAACGGAGCTGCAACAGCGTGGAACCTCTAGTTTTTTCTGTGCACCAAAATATATTATAAACAGGCAATTTTTAAGTAAATTATTCAAGCAAAATTGAAGAATTGTAAATGTCTATACTTTTTTTGTAAGCACGATTTAAACTCAACAAGATAAATGTTATAGTATTGACGCAGTGATGTACTCTTTATAATTTGTACACTTTAAATCTGAACCAGCGAAAACCATACCAAATCAGTGAAATTCGCTATGATAAATCAGTGAATATGACGCCCTCTATGAGAGCAATTCCGCTGATTCATCAGCGAATTTCATTGATTTGGTATTGTTTTATTTCGTATGTTTTTCGCTGGTTCAGATTTAGAGAGCAGGTAAAAATATTGTTATGCTTTTTTTCTTTGATTGGCAGTATAATTGGCAGCAAACTCTTATCTTTTTCAAAGGTGCACCTTCATGAAAAAAGGATTTTGCTGTCAAATATATTGTCATGTGTCAAACATATGCGTCAGTACCGAGTCAGTACTTGCTAGAACTGAGCTCTTTGTAAATTTCATTTTGAATTATTGCTATAGATTGAACGTTTATTTGTATGTAATAATTAATTTCTAATTTATTTTTTGTAGATTATGATAATTAAATATATCTTTTACCAATGATATATGTATATTAAAGAACATAATTCGAATGTTTCAGATTTTTATAGACACGTGGAAGAAACTATAAGGAAAATACAATAATGCTATTAAACCCAGAAAAATTATTTTTAAAAATGAAATAAGTCTTATTATTAGAAAGGTATATGAAAACAAGTCTGAAAACTATTGAGTTGCACCATATACATCTTTGAATAGATGATCTTAACAATGCTGGAGTTCAAAATAGAGTATTCTTCAATATATATTCCATTTTCCAAAATTTTATCGTGATATTGTAATTACAGTATACAAATAAGCTTGGGGGATATAATTATATTTGCTTGATCCTTAATTGGTAATTTTTATTGCCATCCTCGTTGTCATCACAGACTACATGACCTGAAAAGCTTAGTAAATTTCTGAACGTTTCTAACATTTTATCCATTCGACAGGTAATAATATTTTACGCATTATAAATTTAAAAATAAGAGTTTTTAAAACCGAATTTGACAAAGAAGTAAGTGATAAGAAAAAAATGTTATCACGAATAAGGAATACATGCCTTTTATTTGAAGGATATAATGAACTCTGTTACTTCTTATACTTGATTTGTGGCTCATTTGTCTATCTTAGGGAAATTTTTTTAGGAAGCTAAATACTCCATTTTTGCCTTGAGCCTTTACTATTAGCAACTAATCTTGGCGGATAAGATTTTATACAACACCTCTTCTCGAGAGAATTATCAGCTTACTGTCCGTGATGAAATAAAAATGCTCCATTGTCTTTCAACCCGTTACGACGAGAGTTGTACGTAATTTCCGATTCCGTTACCACATTTTGAAATAACGAATCTACAACTGGAATTCGGTTACAAGTTTTTGGAAAATTCAGTAATGTTCAATTAAAAATTTCGAAATTAACTGTATTTTCTGAAATATTTCACAAAGTTATTATTATATAAACTTTTTGAAAAGGTTTGGTTGCAACCGATTCAAATTTTTTCAGAACGATAATTCTACATACGTAAGATTCTCCACAAATAATTTCTATGTTAAAAGTACACAAAAATGGTCAATAAACACATATCGTTCATATACCAAAATTAAATATTTTCGGCTCATTAGAGACAAATTATAAATCTGAATTAGTGAAAAAGATATCACTAATTTATTTTACTGAAAAATCCTACAAATTGTTAGTCATTTTTGACTGAAGCTTTAGTAAAAATGTTCACTAAAGTAAATTAGTGACCTCTTTTTCACTAATTCAGATTTAAAGAGTAGATTTTGATTCCTGTTGTTTCTTTCTTCTCGGTTTCTTGGTCAGCAAACATCAAATTTAATAACAGAGATGTTCAAAGCGTGTGGAAGTTAAAATAGAAATCTGACAATGTTTTCAACATGACTAACTATGTACATGATTTTGTTGGAACTAATATCATTCACAAACAGAAACTTCACTGTTCTTTCCTCGCTTTCAATTCACTAGTTGCATAATAAACCTAACAACAAAATCCATTCCCCTATAAGAAAATCAATTTACCCTTGTGTGAGCAACCACCTGGTGCAAACTATCTCAAGAGTAATTATTTCACTTCCTTATTCAAAGTGTAAGCTCCGAAATGTATCAGTGAGTTCTGAGCCATAGCTTTCTGAATTTATCATGAATGCATTGTAACTTGTTACGTCTGTGATGATTCACAATTCTCTCTTGCATATCAAGTGTAAAAATACTCCGAGCACACATAGTAAGGCTTTCTTTCAAAGATGAACATCTTTGACAGTAAATATTACAAGTTGAATAAATTTTTTCTATCCTGTATCGGTCGATGGATTTATCAAAAAGGTTTTAAAAAGCGTATAGCCCAAGTTTTCATTCTTATTTCACTTTTCGCTAGCCTTATTTCTCAGGTACTTGTATCATACTTAAAATTAAAAATATTTTCAAAGAACTCCAAGAATTCACGGAGAAACTTCTCATTGTAGAATGTAATATTATAATATTCATTTTTACTAAAGTCAATAGGAAAGTGAGGATATAGTGTCAGTTTTTTAGAAGTTACTATTTTGAATGTTAAATTTACAAAAGTCAATAGTGAAGTCACATCTCAACCGGAATTACCAGTCTTTAGGAGATAGTGCAACCACATTTTTAATTTTTCCTATCGAAAATAGGAAATAATTCTACCTTCACATAATAAAATAGAATCCACAGCATTCGTGAATTCTACCATAGTTCATATTAGATTTTGTGCGTACAGTTAAGAACGTACATACATATATAAATTATAAACACATTAACTAAATACATATAAATAGTCAATTCACGCTTGAATACTATACTAACGCAACTTAAAATAAAAACGCAAACATTCATAAACGCATCGCAGTACATATGATACTTAAAATATATCAACTTCATCATACTTATATACTAAC
>UCOK01018102.1:0-11327 GCA_900474325.1 Synergus umbraculus | reverse complement strand
GTGTGTGTGTGTGTGATTGTGACTCTGAGCCCCCCATGGCTCAGAGTTTATATGAAACAAATAAAATGTGACGAATAAATAATTGTTTTGAGTGAATGTGTTTTTCCCAGGTTCCGGATTGCTGGCTGATGGTCAGCTGATTGTTAGAGAGCTCATGTGCTCCAATCAGCTGACAGGTTGTGTGCAAACAACCTAACACTCTGTGCTAGGAGTTTCTCGCGAATGAAATTAGTTTTAAGTTAAATTCTAATAAATGTGCGTGGTATAAAATATACCACGTCACAATATATATATATTCAGTTTTAATCTGGCTTTAAAATCTATGAAGATTTTAAAATTTCAATAATGCAATGAATACCTAGAATAAAAATAAAACTAATATTTTTAAGCATCGAGGAATAGGAAAATCTTGTAAAACATAAAAATCTCGTTTCTGGAACACAATTTTTTTTTCCGAAAAATTAAAATCCCGAATGTATAAACGCGTTTCATTGAATATCTCGGTTCACTCCAAGATGCATTCGTATAGTTTCTTCAATGGGACCAAACGACCAGGACGACAAAAAATCGTTCGTCTGTGTGCGTGAGGGTGTAGGTACCCGAGGTCCAAGATTTCAGCCAGGTCTCGCCAGGCAATGCAGAAACTGGATAGATTTTGGTTTATTTCTATGCTACTTTCGGACCTTGATACACGATTTGGCCACCCAAGCGCCACTATACTCATAGTTGGGCCTCCTATGGGCATGTTTACTCTCAGTTTTTCTCTGCCCTTATTTGTGTCAGCACAAAGAATCTACATTTTCCTTACATCAGCTTTAAATTTTGAATTTATAAGAACTTATATTCGAAAAATTAATTTTTCAAAATTACAATTAAGGGCATGTGATACTTTACCATAAGAGCAATTCAGTTTACCCAATTATACATTCATAATAATAAATATTTTTAGCGAATAAGAGTCAATAAACCTTCCTCTCATGTACACGAAGGTTTGTTGACTCTTATTAGCTAAAAATATTTATTATTATGAATGTATAATTGGGTAAACTAAAATGCTCTTATGGTAAAGTATTACATGCCCTTAAGCGAAACTTTCTTGTTTTTCAATAAAATGCATTAATCTTATAGGTCAATCGATTCGTCTCACTACAAAGCTTCCTCTATGAGAAAGCAATATTCAATATTGGAGAAACAAATTGAAATTTGTTATGTTATTGAATTTAATTTTGAACGCTTGGAGTTTTACTACATTCAATGGGGATGCCAATAAAAGTTTTTGGTTTGAAAGCTTAGTCTGTTATGTTCATATGTTCATCGTTTTAAAATAATATTATCAAATTTTTCACCTTCAAAAATTTTTAATTCGTTTCTGAAATTTTTATTTAAAGAAATTGTGAAAAGTCCTATGACTACTTAAGAAAAGTATCGAAAAATTTGCTTTAGACTATGAAAAGCAACAAAAAAGTAAAAAACGTGTGTCAGTTTTAAATATGTATTAAGTATATTTATTAACTATAACCCTGTAAAAAACGTCGGATTGAAAAATATTGAAAATTATTAAATTTTTAATTTAATAATTTTCTTTCGCTATCAAAAGTATTCAAAGCAATGCGAACACTCGATTTAAAAAGTTTTCATTTCGTGAAAAACTTGTCTCTCATTCGATCGCATTAGAAAGCATTAAAACGAATGTGAAGTATCGCAATAAAAAGCACTGCTAGCAAAAATTTTTATTCTTCGTATTCAAAAGCATTAAAGAATTAAATTTTATATAAGTATCGCATTTAAACGTTTTCGGCCAACCTCCAATGCGAAACTGACACATAACAGAATTCACGTAACAAATTGTGAATGCGAAACAATACTTTTGAATTTTACGTTTTTTACAGGGAATTTATGTATTTTGTTATATCCTTACTTAAATATTTTCTCGGCTTAGAAGTATTCATCTTTATCTGCGAAGCCACTGAAGGAAACTTCCAAAGTTTCGGTTTTTTTCTAGGGGATACTTCATCTTCCAGATTCATTTTACGTTTTGTTCCATGCCGTGAGTATGTCATTGCAGTTTGAGCTTCGAATATCGTTGAAAACTCATCTATGAATAATAATATGTCAAATTTAGACAACTAATCCTTATGAAAGGAATTTAAGTTAAGGAACGGCCGCTATTAAAAATACTATATATTTCATATTTAGGTAACATAATTGTCAGTCAATGAAAGTAAAAATGAAAATTAAAAAATATGCTTCATAAAATAAAAAGCTTTTATGAAATTTAATTAAAATATGAAACAAATGTATAATTAATAAATTATATCTACTTGGGCTTATTTTAATCTTAAATTTCTATGCATGGATAATGTGCAAGGCGAGCGAGGGAGCGAGGCGGCTACCTGCGCGAAGTGACGACTGCACAGCTCATTTTCGAAAACTGAGTTCTAGAAATTTTATATTTAAGTAGTTTACAAACACTCAATACCTCAAATCGAATTTCTATGAGATTTTTCAACATTTTTTCAAGAACTTTTCTATACATTTGACTGAATTCAGGTATCTAGACTTTATAATGATCTGATCACAAACTACCAATATCTCAAATCTGGTTTCTACGCAACTTTTCAACATTTTCTCATGAATTTCTCTATATATTTTATTGAACTCTTGTAAATCGGACTCAATATAAAAATAATTCTGTAAAGTCTAATGAACTTTTTTTTTTCCATGTAGTAGTTTTACAAGATTTTGTAAATTTACCTCTCTGAAAAGAGATTATCTACTTTCAGGGAGGTAAATTTACAAAAAATATTTTTTCCAGCGTAATTTCAGAAATCTCCATAAGTTTCGTAAAATTCTTTAAAACTCCCTTAATATTCTTCAAAATCCTTAAAATTACTTAATATCCTATAAAATCTCGTAAGATCCCTTAAAATTATTTAAAATCCCTGAAATGTCATGAAATCCGTTAAAATTCCTGACAATTCAATGGCATTTCATAAAACCCCTTAAAAGTCCTTCAAAAAATTAATATCTCATAAAATATCGCAAAGTATCTTACAAGTATTTAAAATTAAAATTCTTTTATATTACTTAATATACTGTACAATATCTTAAAATCCCTTTAACATCCTGTAAAACTACTACGTTGGAAGTGATATTTTTTCTCTTCATATTAGTAAATTCACTACTCTGAAGGAGGTAATATTACAAGTTTTGGTATAATTACAAAACGTAGTGGTAACGTTACAAGAATTTTTTTTACAGTGTAGTCAATGGATTTCAAGTATCTATATTTCAAAAATTATCTCAATCTCAATTATTTTGTATACTAGCAAAAGGTGCGTGCAAAAACGAGAAATTAATCGCACGCAGAACGCGCGGATCATAATTACTAGTAATATAAATAAAAATATTAATTTAGAACAACTTTAAAAATAAATAGTCGAACAAATCACTTTTCAGTTTATCAGCAGAATACAGTCACAATTATTGTTTATCTCAATAGCCAGACGAATTATCTTGGAGAAATTCGTCTGTATACTAAATGGCTTTCTCTGCTGTAGTCGGATGAATTATTTTAGATAAATTCGTCCGGACTAGCAGTGTAAATTTAATTTTCATAGTACGTCTGCGGAAACTTCGATTTTCCGCCCCTCCGAAGACTCCGGAAAGTAGCCGATTCCCTAGCTCGTGTGGAAAGTGATTCACTTTCCGCACTAGTGCGGAAAGTAATCCGATGGCGATGGCGACAATTATGGCGCCGCCGGTGGCGCCACCAATGAAAACGAAGATGGCGCCACCGGTGGCGCCACCATTGACGACGACAATGACGAAACCAGTGGTGACGGCGATAATTATGGCGCCGCCGGTGGCGCCACCAGTGGCACCACCAATGTCGACGACGATGACAGCGCCGCCTATGGCGACGGCGGTGGCGGCGAAAATCGAATTCCCCAAACTCGCTATGAAAAGTAATGTGTTTGACATGTTGCGAACCAGCCAATCCCCGAAGAGTGTGATGGCCAACTTCACACTCTTCGGGAATTACCTACTTTCCCCACTTGTCAAACAAATAGCTATTTATCAAAAACGTCCGTGTAGCTGGACGTGTAGTCGTATTGTTTCAATAAATCTAAAATTTAGATATTACCCTCCCATCCACATCCCTCAAACCGAAAAATGGTAATTTTAAGAATCTGATTTATAAAAACGAAACATATTCTGAATTTAGTTTCTTTTTAGGCAATAAATAATGAAAATGTAGCAAAAAAACCAAAATAAACGCACTCACGACTTTCATGTGAATTAAATTGTTTGTTTGTTTTATATCCACTGTCTTCCATAGCAGAAGAATCCTGATATTCTACTCCTATATTTTCATCTTCTTCACTAAAATTCTTCTCCGAAGAAATTAAATCGTCTGCATCGGAAACTTCATTAAAATCAGTAAATTCAAGATCCAGAAACTTTTTTTTCGTTGATTCCACCCCACTGAGTGATTTGAAATCGCAAAATTCAACTTTTATTTTTTCCAATACGGTCAATACGGATCCAAACACTTCTTTGTATTCATTGTGTGAAAAAGTATCTATCACTTCTCCAGACATTGATTGTTTTTATTTGAAAAATTTGATCAGAATAAACCACAAGGGAATAAACACTAAAAATAGCCAACTAAAAACTTTCTGTTTATCTTTTTTTTTGACACTTCTTTCACTTTTAAATCATACAATATGCCATTATTAAAGATGAGAAACAAATATAGAGAATTATAAGATAGAGTTGTGAACTGTGATCTGGTAGGTATAGATTGGTCCATAGTTTCAGTTGGCCAGAATCTCAATTGGCCACAAAATCACTAAATTCGAAAACTCCGGTGTAGGTGGAAACTAGATGGCAATGCGCATTAGAAAATCTGAATGAAACTAACCAATTAAAACGCTGCCATTTTCGCCAACCTAACTCCCTTCTAGTCTTTACTTTAACAGTGTTTTTAAAATTTAGTAACTTATGGTAACTTTTAGTGATTTTGTGGCCAATTGAAATTATGGCCAATTGAAACTATGGACCAATCTATACCTACCCTGTGATCTGTAGTGTGGTGCAAACATCAGGGATGAGTTGTGACGCGTCACTCGAGGTTTTCGACTATGTTACGTAAATGAGGTAACATACCGTAACAAACTGTAGAAAACCTGTAACATACCTATCCAAAATGGCGGAGCAATACTCGCAGGGATGGGTAAGTAACATACCACCGGTATGTTACGTTCTTAGTTTGCGACACGATGTATATGTATGTTATATCTCGAGTACACGGTCGTATACACAGGTCCAGAATCTTTGGTGGTGGGGGCATTGGAGCGATGACTCGCATTTTGAACAGGATTTGAGCTTCCAAAAGTGGCCACAAAACTAGAGCGTGATGATCTAAAAGTATATGGTTTATTTACTAACCTAAAAGTGTGTTCTGATCATGGTCGTATACATCACGACGTATACATTTACTCTGTTATTAGGTATATTTATTTCCGTTAAAAAATGCATCAGGATTTTTTCTAATATATTTTTTGATATATTTGAACAATTTTAACAGGAACTGAAAGAGGTTACATGTCGACGCATGTAAACAAACCATACACTTTTCGATCATCACGCTCTATACTTGATTACTTGGTGGCCACTTTTCGAAGCTCTAATCCTGTTCAAAACGCGAGTCCCTCCCACCACCAGAGATTCTGGACCTGTGTATACGACCGTGCTCGAGTATTGGTCCGCCATTTTGGATAGGTACGTTACAGGTTTTCTACAGTTTATTACAGTATGTTACCTCATTTAGGTAACATACGTCGAAAACCTCGAGTGACGCATCACAACCCATCCCTGTGTATGGACCAATCTATACATTAAGGTGCGCTCAAAATGGGATTGAAAAACTAACTTCACACCAGGGTTATACACGTAATATACCTTAGATAAATTACATGAGGTGTTTGACGTAATTTACGTACGTATATTACATCCTGAATTTTTTACAAATGTAATATACGTTTACAAAAATGCACCATAGCATCTGATTGGTTGCTATTAGCGCGCAATATTCAAAAAGTGAGGTTCAAAAAGTGTATAGAAATTGATGATATTTGGCACACTTATTCCACCCTATAAAACTTTGATTCTATCAGAAGGGTTTAATAAAATATTTAATTTTACAAGTTTTATGTACTTTTACAGTTTTTTTTAAATTGATTTTTCGACTATAACTTCTCAAATAATCAAAATTCAATGCTCGTGTACGGAAATTAAAGATTCCTTCTGTCAAGACGAATCGATTGACCTGTATGATTAAGCCTGTTGCATCATTTCACGAAAACATGTAAACAAACACAGAAAAATAGCAAAATCTGTGGAATGCCTTAAAATCCGCCATTGTGTCCACATCTTACCAATACGCGGTGTTTGAGGTCGCAAAAATGATGTGTTTGAAGTGTCCCTTTTTTTATCGACAATATTTTGGTTGTACGACAGGGGCTATCTGCTTATTTTCTGCAAAAAGAAATTTGTTTTGCTAAAAAGTGAATTTTTACAAGTGAGGAGACGCGGGTTGAGGGGTGCGGGTAAACAGTACTTACATTTTGCCAAGTCCCTGTCCGAGCAAAAAAGGCACAAAACTTCACTCCAAGGGTGCGTCACTCACTCAGAAAAATTTTCCGAATCTCGTTATGCACTTCAAAGCCCGAGCACTTACGAAAATCGTGTAAAAAAATACTTTGATAAATCACGTACTACACATGTGCTAGTTACTTGAATAGTTACTGGACCTGTCAGCTGTTTCGCAGGGTTGCAGTTGCAGTGCAGCATCTGTACCAAATTTTTTTCCGTGTACAGATCTAGTACCCGATTTATCAAACTTATTTTTTTACACGATTTTCATAGGTGCTCGGGTTTTGCAGTGCATAGCGAGATTCGGAAAATTTTTCTGAGTGAGTGACGCACCCTTGGAGTGAAGTTTTGTACCTTTTTTGCTCGGACAGGGACTTGGCAAAATGTAAGTACTGTTTACCCGCACCCCTCAACCCGCGTCTCCTCACTTGTAAAAATTCACTTTTTAGCTAAAAAAATTTATTTTTGCCGAAAATAAACAGATAGCTCCTGTCGTACAACCAAACGATAGTCGATTAAAAAAACGACACTTCAAACACATCATTTTTGCGACCTTAAACACCGCGTATTGGTAAGATGTGGACACAATGGCGGATTTTAAGGCATTCCACAGATTTTGCTATTTTTCTGTGTTTGTTTACATGTTTTCGTGAAATGCTGCAACAGGCTTAAGGCTGATGGAATTTGAAAACTTTAATGTAGAGAAACTTGAATTCCAGGAGCGCGACTAATACGGGGTTCTGGGTGTCAGAACACTCAGAGAGTAATTCGAGTATACCTACTTGCAATATGCGTGGGTGTACAAATTATTAGACGGATAATACAATTCCACACTAAAAGCATTTTTTGAGGGCTTGAAATCCGGTTTTTTTCTTTTTTTATTTAGTTTTATTGTCTAGGGTGCCATCCGACACCCACTGTTTTGAGACCCTTTTTGCGCGCCTGTTTAATTGTGTCAACTTTTCACCAGAATTTGGAATCGGTCTTTTGACGGGAAAAAAGGGCAAGTTGATCGATTTTTATTAGAACACTTTGGAAACAAAAGGTGTAGGACAGGTCGAGACTCACCAATTTTTTGATAAGACGAATATATGAAGCGATGGAGATGAAAAAAGATGCGCCTATAATGGCGGATATTTTGACAGCACGACCAGAAAATAATAGATTAATAGATAGATAGCTACGAATTGATATAGTGCTGACCTCACTCAGCGATAGTTTTGGCGGGAATGATTTGAATTGTAAGATGAAAGATAATCTCCGATTTTAAAGATTTATTCTATTATTGAAAAATGATTTTAGTGATATAAATGTATTGTATAATTGTTACTAAAGGTAGGGATTCATTTTTCTTATAGTAAATATGAGAAGGATCAAACGATAAAAGATTACTGCAATCTTTCATCTTGCAATTCAAATCATTCCCGCCAAAACTATCGCTGAGTGAGGTCAGCACTATATCAATTCGTAGCTATATATCTATTAAGCTATTATTTTCTAGTCGTGCTGTCAAAATATCCGCCATTAAAGGCGCATCTTTGTTCATCTCCATCGCTTTATATATTCATCTTATCGAAAAACTAGTGAGTCTCGACCTATTCTACACCTTTTGTTTCCAAAGTGTTCTAATAAAAATCAATCAACTTGCCCTTTTTTCCCGTCGAAAGACCGATTCCAAATTCTGGTGATAACATTAGTTTCTTTCCACAGATTTTGACAGTTTCGGTCCATTTTTTCTTTCAAATTCCATTGCCCTTAAGGGCGACGGGCATATTGCAAGTAGGTATTCTCGAATTACTGTCTGGGTGTCCTAACCCCGTTATTGTTGCGCCCCTGGGATCTGAGTTTTTCTACATGAGAAATTTTCAAATTCCATCAAGGTACGCTCACAATGGGATTGAAAAACTGACATGACACAGAAATTGACATGGGCATAGACACGATGCTGTGTTGAAAAAGTGCGCGCGCAACTATTACCAAATGCAGAATTTGTATTTTAAGTATTTGTATAGCGGAACACCAACGCAATAAAAATTCTGCAATTGGTAATAGATGCGCGCGCACTTTTTCAACACAGCATCGTGTCTATGCCCATGTCAATTTCTGTGTCAACTGTCATGTCAGTTTTTCAATCCCATTGTGAGCGCACCTTCAGCCTTACGCTGAAAAATTCTTTTTATTCAATTTGCAATGCTTTCCATGTACATTTTTGGAACCGAGACTAACCTTCCTGACAGTCTACCTCCCACCATATGGCCTGTGCCGTCACATAGCACAGCCTAATCAAAGATATTATTACAGTAGATGCGGTGCTAAAAGTAGCAGGATAGCCCGCACTCTTCACCCCCCGATTTAGTTACCCCGTGACGAATGTAGAGGCGCTAGTGCGAGGACCCCTCGCACTCTTTCACACTCCGATTTTACCAATCGAATCCCCGCTGCACCCCCCGAACCCATTGAAACATTTAAAGACTAATCGTCTTGAATTGAAGATTCACAAATCTTGTCGATTATGAAAGATTTTTTTTTTCACCTATCAAATCCGAATTGGTACCATAGATTGGTACTCGATCATGTAATACGAGAACCCTTTAAACATCAACCTTGAAAATTTATTTTTATATGAGTTATGAAGTGGAAAAGAAAAATAAAAAAACATTTTTTTCTATAATGATAAGAAAATGGTAATTGTTTTCGTTTTTGAATGTTATGGTCATAATGAAAAAAACATTTTTGGGTTGGAATTCTACTGGAACATTTATAAACAGATGATAATAAATATTATCATATTCTAAGAACTTCATCAGAAAATCGATTACGAAATTTTCATTGAATTCAAAGTTTTTCTATTTATTTATGATTAATGAATAAATCACAACTTGGAGACAAACATCTTATACGATAGTTAATAGATTTGTAAATGAAAAAAATGTTTTTTTAGATTGATTTGAAAGTATATATTTATTTAATACATTTCGAATACGAGGGGCAATAATCACCAGCCAACAATACAAATGTTTAATAAGAATCTATAATAAGCTGTGATTGGTTTCTTGTTCAACTAACATACCTTTTAATAATTGTTATACTTAAGGGTGTTGGATAAACGGACTTGGAAATCCGTGAAAATAGAAATTTTTAAAAATGATTCTAAGACCGACCCTGTGTGACCGTATTTATTTTCGAAACCCGATTTATGGGATATGTGGAGATAACTTACCATATATGTAGGGACTTGTGATTACTAGAGTCCCATAAAAATAATATTTTATTCCTGCTGAGACGAGAAAATGAATATTTCATGATGAAATATTTATTTTCAGAAACGGCGTATATGTAGACATAGCAGACGATTCCCGTAAGAGAGACACAAAGTGTCAGCCGAATGTGAGACGCATCCGTATTTTAGGCACAACACCGACACTGAGCGAAAAATGAAGGTAATAGAGAAAGTTTGAATTGTATATTACTTCAGATTCCAACACGAAATTCGCGATTCAGTGACACAATAAAGCGAAATTTACGCTCAAGTTCGACGGAAACTGCATTATGAAAGTTTGACAGGTGTGAGATAGACGCTTGTACACAATGTGCAGACGGTGTCTGCCAAAACTGCGTAGCGGCCATTTCATGCACTAAAGTAGAGAGACACGCTCTGTGGGTAATTATCACTCTATACCACGAAATTGTCACTCTACCACGTGACTGCATGAAAAATGTGCGAGAAGAAGAACATTTTCCGAAAAACGTGTGAATACAGCTTCACGCCGAAGTTTACTGCCGACATGGGACATGGGTAAAGTATAAACACATCTTTAAGGGCGATGGAAACTGAAAATAAAAACTGTCAACAAACTGTCAAAAACTGTCAAAATCTGTGGAAAGAAACAAATCTACCATGTGGACTTCAAATTTTCGAGCCAAAGGCAAAAGAGGGAAAATTTAGAGGTTTTTCATATAAAAAAATAGAGAGAAAAAATGAATAAAGGGCTCTTGATCATCAGTTTTTCGAAAACTAATTTTTATAATCCCAAAATAGCGTGTAATTATTTCTTGTCAAAAATGGCGGACATTTTGACTTCCATGATGGAAGAAACGGAATATCAGGTTGTATTTAGGTATAGAGCCGTGTTGGAAGTAAAGCGATAGAAATTCTATCCCTTTCTCTCTCCTTCTATCTCAAAGATAGAAAGGGATAAAAATTGCTTATCTCTTTCTATCTCTCGTCTATCCCTGTCTGTCTCTTTCTATCTCCATATTAATCCACACCACGCTTATCTCTTTGAATCTCCTCTTTTCCATCCCATTCTATTTCTTGTCTATCTCCGCCTATCTCTTTGTATCTCCATCTCAATTCACCTCAACACCTATCTCTTTCAAGCCCAACTTCTTTATCTCTTTCTATCTTTTGTCCAACTCCGTCGATCTCTTTTTATCTTCTTGTCAGTCATCGTTCCCTCCAATGTCTTTCAATCCCTACTTCTCTATCTCTTTCTATCTCTGTATATACCTGTTTATACCTTTCTATCTCCTTTTCAATCTCAATTCGCTTTTATATCTTTTAATCTTCAGTTCTCTATCTCTTCCTATCTCTATTTAAATCTACATTTACTTCTTCGAATCTCCTCTTTTCTATCTCTTTCTGTCTCCATCTCAATCCACATCAA
>UCOK01018097.1:0-30765 GCA_900474325.1 Synergus umbraculus | reverse complement strand
GCCTGTTTCCGCGCACGCCACGAGACAGGAAGAGAGAGGTTAACTCGTTCACTCTGTGCTCGTAGTCGTTCCGTGCAACACGTTTCTTGAGTCGAGTTAGTTTTTTTTATTTTACCAAGTGCAATTGATTATATTTGAGACTACCCTGGTGTTTTGGAACCACCCAGTGATATTTTGATACTGAATTACTGGATTCGGCTTATATTGCCAGATATTGTTGGAATTAGATATTTTGGAGATTTATAAAATGCCGAACTTGACCAGAGGGCAAGTTCGCGGAAGGCGCGTGCTTTGCCACGCTATAGTGAGTGAAGGTAACCGTTTTTCTTCTCTCTCTTCCTTGTGATTATTTTACCTTGTCTTTTCGAATATCGCTGCCATTGACGAACACTGGTTCGTCAATTTACTAGATTTTTTGCTCAAATCGTTATACTTGTTCACATAAATGATTAATTACTTGATTTAATAAATCTATTATTACTTTCTTTGTACAGTGAAGTGTTTCGGTGAATGTTCCCTTGCCCCGCCCTCTCCGCGGTACTGTGCTAGTTTGAGGCTCATATAACATAAATTCAATTCATTTTTAATTATCTTTTGCTTGTAATGAGAAAAACAAGCTGACGTCCTAATGGCATTAACATTAAAATTACTTAAGTTAAAAATATTCAAATAAGCTAATGTTTCAAATTCATTTTTTATAACCTTTATAAAGATTATAATATATATACAAAGCGGGCTTCGCCCCCCTGCGCGCTCCGCGCGCCTACCCCCCATCAAAATTTTAAAGAATTCTTTGATTTAAAATCATTTTATTGAGGTCTTACAGGCGTTTTATAGTAGTCTTTTAGTGGTCTTATGGAGTCCTATGCGGATCAGAACCCTAACCCATAACTTTACCTAAACTTTATGAGATATTATGAGTCTTATGTGATTTTAATGATCGTTTTATGGGAATTTTATGTTATTTTTATTGGGTCCTGTTGGGGTCATATGGGATCCTATTTGTTCTTATAGTGGTCTTATGGGATTTTATGGTAGTCTTATAGTAGTGTCTTTGGTCCTATGAGGTTGAGACCCTATCTTAACCTAACCTAATCTTTTGAGATTTTCAGGGACTTCTTATTTGGGATTTATGGGGTTTTATGGTAATCTTTTGGGGTCTTATGGAATTTTTATCTTTTTAGGGCTTTGTGTGGTTTCATTTTAGTCATATGGTGGTCTCATGGGTTTCTAATGAGATTCTTGATACAGCACCAGCGGTGAAATTAAGAGGAGTCACTTCATCAATTGGGTCAAAAGGGGCGTGGTGTTTTGGTAATATTTTAGGGTCTTATGGAATTTTTATCTTTTTGGGGCTTTTTTATGGCTTCATTTTGGTTATATGGTGGTCTTATGGGGTTCTAATGAGATTCTTGATACAACGGCAGCGGTGAAATTAAGAGGGGTCACTTGATCAATTGGGTCAAAATGGGCGTGTTGTTATGTGGTGACATGATCGGTTGCCATGGAGGTGGACCTAACCTAACCCTAAACCTTGCCTATCCTAACCTAACCTTAAACCTTACCTAATCTAACCTAACCCTAAACCTTACCTAACCTAACCCTAAACTAACCTAATACCTTACCTAACCTTAAACCTAACTTAATCCAATCCAACCAATGATTCAAAAGGGGCGTGGTTTCACCAGGGTCACGTGATCATGGGAGTCTATAGGGGCGTGTCGTTATGGGGTCACATGATCGGTTGCCATGGAGAAGGACCTAACCTAACCTTAAACCTTACCTAATCTAACCTAACCATAAACTTTACCTAACTTAACCCTAACATAACCCTATACCTAACCTAACCTAACCTAATTTTGTCCTATTGGGGTCTTATAGGGTTTTATTTGTAGTCTAATAATGGTCTTGTGGGGTCCTATGGGGTTGAGACCTTAACCTAACCCTAAACCATACCTAAGCCCCATTAGGATCCCTTCATGAGGTCACGTGGTTGAGATGGGGTCACGTGACCTCCTCGATCACGTAATCGAGAGGAGTCACGTCATAACCTCATGAGGGGTCCCGTTTCCTCTTGAGGCTCTCGCTTCCTCTTGGGGTCCCGTTTCCTCTTGGGGTCCCGTTTCCTCATGGGGGGTCACGTGACCTCATAAGGGGTCCCGTTTCCTCTTTGGGATCACGTGATCCCCAAAAGAAAACGGGACCCCTCTCTCAATTCCTGACACAGCAGCGGCGGCGGCGGCGGCGAGATCTTTTTATAATATAGATAGATTAGTGAGCCTTTAATAAATATTATCAAAGCACGTGGATTTTGTTTTGATGCTTGACAACACGTCCGTCTTTTGATAGCGTAAGACTCTGCACGAAGGTAGCATGAGGGCAAGGGGGTGAGTGGTGAGGGAACGGGTCATAGGAAGATACTATGGTCGTCGAGCTGCGGAACCTATGCTCATAAGATGGAGAGAGAAAGAGTCGATCTGATTACGGCCGCGAACTAAGGGATAGAGAGAATGCTTACTCGCCATGGTGTATGCGCGTTGCATTCATGCAAACATACATATTACAGGCACACATATCATGAAGTAGTATAAGGAGACATATCTAAGGCTGGGAACCCGACTTGGATTAATCGTGGGTTTTCGGAATAATTCGTGCAGTTCGGAGGTAAAATAATTCAACTTAAAGTTACAACTGCGCGTCTGTTGGACGGAATATGAAATATATTCGAATTTTTCGATTTCAAATTTGGAGTCTTTTGTTTTGGTTTACATGGTTTCTGTGATAGTGTTTGTCAAAGTTTTTTTTTTAATTATGTGACAAACTATTTTGTACCGTTGTTATATTCACGGCTGTGATTCTTGTACTGTGCTTAACTCAAAATTTCGCAAAAAAGGAGGAAAAAGCCATCTTTTAGTCCACCCAAGGCGGTAAGTATAATAATTTTTATCATAAGTATTTGTTTTTATTGTAACCAATTTATTTTTATATCTATTAAACGAACGTACATTATACATTTATACCTTTAAAAAAAATTAAATATGAAAATGAAATTTAAAATTAAAAATAAAAAGGACTTTTTGTAGCAAACTCTTTTTACACAACTATATTGACCGCATTTATAGCCAAACTTATAAAATTTTTGTAGATAGATACATACTTACTTTATTTTATTATTCGACTTTTTACACTTTCACTATTTAGTTCTTCCCTTTTTTATTAGTTATTCTTTTTATCATTTTTAACTTTTAACAGTAATGTAAACAATAAAAGGCTCCTAACCTCACTATCTGTCACATTTCACATGAACTTCTATTTTTAATGCATAATGCGGCCACAGAGGCGCTGAGGTACCTTAAGTTCAATTCTTCTACTTGACGACTGCACGAAATATTCCAAAACCGTCAGACATTTTCAATGGCTTTGATATGTCTCCTTATACTACTTCATGACACATATATTCTCTATTATAATTCTAAAATAAAAAAGAGTTTTATACAATTAAAAACTCTGAAAAACATGAAAATTCGCAAAATAATGTATGGTTATGTATATCCTTTAAGCTTTAATATGTATATGTTTTTTTTTATATTTCATATATAAATTGAAATTATTTCGTAGTGAAGTTTCATTCATCCGAGTGTTTCGCTGTCCGCTTTGAAGCATCCTGATAGACTCTAAAATGCTTCACTAGCAAAATAGAGTTCTCAAATTGCTTATCGCGACTTGCATAGGATTATGCAAGTCGCATATGCACCCAAACACTTGGTGAGTTTTCTTTATTTATCCTACAATATACTTTCGAAAATTAATATGGGGACAGAGTCGTAATGATAATGGGGGGATCCAAAAAATTTATAATTTCTCTTTATCCAACGCTCTTAATTATATTTATAATTTTTTGTGCTCATTTTTCAAGCACTTTTATTCCTCATTATGATAAAGATGGAAATGAATCTGCTTCCACATTAAGGAAGCATTAACGATTTTCCTGAATATTTAAAAATATATATATATATAATTATTTTTTCTCGAACCAAAGAATCGTTTAACCTCATCGTTCATATTTTTAATGAAAATTTATTTATATTAGATTATTTAATTTTATACGATGCAAAAAACCTTTTACTTTCTTAAATTAGCTTTGAATTTTGGTTATTTTGTTACATCTAAAATTACATAGATATATTTTGTGACGTTGCAAAATTTTACAAGTCTCAAACTTAACTTTTTTTAGAGTAAATTCATTTTATTATATTATTTAACTCTGGAGGTTGCATGTTTTTTATATTGGATATGGTCAAGTTTAGATTATCTAATTTTAGTTACTATTTATATTATTTTGATCTCCTCTTGTAATGTTGCAATTTTTGCAACACACAAGAATCAATTTTTCTAATAATTGGCCCTTCTAGAATCACAAAGAAACTCCATGACTCGTTCTTTTTTATGTTAATTTTGTTTTATACTTTAAGGCTGATTCGTTTCTTTTCTTTTTTTTTTCTACAATTTTCTCGGAGATCAACACCATCTGGAATATAAAGGATCATCGATATCCAAGGAGACGTTCAAGGAGATTGCTTGATGCCTTTCGACTCAAGGATTTTAAATATTGCCGCCAACTCTCCCTTCTCTAGATGATTCATCTTGCCTTTCTGCGTTGGGTTATCTTGTCTCGATGAGATGGAAGGATTTTAAATATTGCCGCCAAACTCCATCTTCATTGATTATTGCCAACACCCTCGTCTTGTTGATACTTCCTGCGTTCTCTGCGTTGCATCATCATGATTTGAGAAGGATTCACAGTCAATCTCCAGCATGCTAGTGTAGCCCAGGCCCGAAGTACTTTATCTTTTGAATTGTGTCTTTCATGCAAGAACCATATTATTGTCTGGTGAGCTGAAATTCATTAATTCATAGTACTGTCGGAGAGGAAAGACTTTGTTTCAGTCATCGATTTATATACTTTTGTATTAATATTTGGCAAATAGGCGAGAAATCATACTTGTAGTCTTCCATATTACGCGCCACATGGAAACTTTACATATTCTCTTGCGTAACTTTTCAATCAATCAGCGTTGAGTCTAATCAAAATGACCACCTGTCAGAATATACTTATTGAAGTGCGGAGCTTCAATTACATATTTGTTATATTTGTTCGCGAAGACGCGCTACTCTGCGAGATACTTATCGAAATCTACGATTGTACAACGATTCAACTGGTGAAGTTTTTCTGTTTCTTTGTGGTAAAACCTCTGTTTATGTGGCTAATTATCATGGATTTTGATTCGTTTGTTTTTCTCACAATGTAATATTGTATGAATTATTGTCTTTTTGCTGAAGTTGTTTGTATCTCTGAATTTTCAGATTTTGCCCTTTATTGCTGATATTTTTTTCGAAGTATCTCAAATGTTAGTCCCATCTTTTGTTGATTTTTCCCAATTTTGTGATTCGCTGAATCCCTTTTCTTGATGATTTACGAACATAACCTATAATTTCGATTAGTTTCTTATTATTTTCTTTTGAGTCATGCAATGACTCGAATTGAGCAATAGTTTTAAATATTAGTTATAATAATTGATTTTCATTGTTAATTTAGATTATTTTCTTGTAAATTTAGAAAATAACGATTTAATTATGTTTAACAAGTTTTCTAAGAAATTGATTTATTAGTTATTGAAACTATAACTTTGATTTTTTTAACTCCGATCATCTGAATAAAACCATTGTAAATTGTTTTAAAATGTATTTATCTGAGTGATTATTTATTAGAATTAAGAAACCTATAGCGAATTTAAAAGAACCACCCCCTCTTTCAAACTGCGTTAAGACTTGCTAGCCGAAGGTAAAATTCCGGTTCACTTAATTTCAGGAATAACATCTCTCTTTTCTTAAATTATCTTATCTTATCGTAATTGAATTTTTTGACCAAGAAAGTCCTGATTCAATTCTTTAATAATCGGTTGGCCGAGAAAACCCTAACTGTTTCTTATCTTTAAATAATTTTCTATTTCGTTACACTGATCCAAGAAATATCTGGCGCCCAGGCAAAATATCTTATCTTATAAATTATACTTTAAAAGTTTGAGTTTGTAACGGTATAGCCTGCCGTTACACATAAATGCGCCTATATGTAGGCAACCATAGCTCTGTTTAATAAAACCATAGAGCGAAGATAAAGCACCTAAGCGTAGACTACCTGAGCTACGATTATCGGCATTATAGAGAGCGATTAAAATATCGATCGGAGAGTAAATCCGCAAAACCATGCTAGGGTTCGCAGTGCACGTCTTTCCACACACAAGATGTTTCTCTGAGGAGCTAAAAGACGAGCATCTGGTCTCAGCCGTCACTCGTTCACGAGTCGCCTTTGAGCTCAGGCTGGGCATGGCCCAGCGCTCTTAAGTGACTCTATTTTGCTGGCTCTACGCAGCCAAATCTTCAAGTTCGTCGCTGCAGTCATTCAGGTAGTATAGACTAGAAGAACTTCGTACGCTGCTCCAGGCTGGGGGGACTTAGCCTTATTTTGAATTTTCACTGCTGGTTTATTTCTCGTAAATTTTCTAAGTCCCTTCGTACGCTGCTCCAGGCTGTGGGGACTTAGCCTCATTCTGATTTTTGCCGCTAGCTTTATACTTGTGAATTTTCTAAGTCCCTTCGTACGCTGCTCCAGGCTGTGGGGACTTAGTCATATTCCGAGTTTATTTCCTGAGCCTCGCAACTTGGTTTCTCAAGTCTCGCGACATAGTTTATTTTCCGAGTCTTTCGACTCAGTTTGCTTTCTCAAGTCTTGCGACTTAGTTTCTCAGGACTTGCGACTTGGTGCTTCTCTTCAGCCTCGCGACTTGGTTTCTCAAGTCTCGCGACATAGTTTATTTCCTGAGTCTCGCGACTCAGTTTGTCTCTCAAGTCTTGCGACTTAGTTTCTCAGGACTTGTGACTTGGTGCTTTTCTTCAGCCTCGCGATTTGGTTTCTCAAGTCTCGCGACATAGTTTATTTCCTGAGTCTTGCGACTCAGTTTATCTTTCAAGTCTACCGACTTGGTTTCTCAAGTCTTGCGACTTAGTTATTTCTTCGGGCTTGCGACTCAGTTTGTTCTCGATTCTTGCGACTTAGTTTATTTCGCAATATTTTCGCGTGAAATTTTTAAGTCCGCACGTGCGCTTCGAATTTGCGAATCTCGTTGAAATCTTATAAGATGTCGAATTATTTATGCGTATCAATTTCGAGCCGTGTTTAAATCAATGTATTAACGGTGATTTAGCGACATTAGGGACATTCTCAAATGTAACATCTCTCATTTGTTTAGAGTTAGGTTTCTGTTAAGTTCTCATGCGATTCATGATCTTTGTTATTAGCTCGCGAAATTCGAGGGTTATTTAGTTAGGCGTTAGAAACTCTCTTGTTATTGGAAATAGTTTATAACAGGCTGACTTGTTAGGTTTTTTAACTACGATTATATGCGTTCAGTCAGGGACAAGAGAGGGATTTATTTCTTTGGTTTGCGTAGTGCGTTAACGAATTTTATTTTGTTTTTAGTTCGCATTTGATTTCAATTAATATAAACATTCATATTTACATTTCAAGAGACTTATCGTTTTCTCGGTTTGCGATGAATATGATTTAGTTTATATCGAGCCTTTCTTATCACTAACCAACTTGTATTATATCGAGTCTTTCCGTAGCCGGGAACCGATATTATCTTGCAGTCTTTTCGTTTTTGATCTGAATAAACGTTGTTATTGTTTAATTATTGCGTATTGACTTGCCTCCCTTGAGAACCGTCCCACTCCCACGATTTCCCACGATGCCTATGAGAGGGCATAAGGTCTTACATCCACAATAAGCTACGAAATATAAGCATTCGACATCAGAACCTTAAAGATAACCCTAGGAATCGTTACAAGTTCATACTTTCAAAAGTTGGTTTCATACATTTACGACAGTGGTTCCTAGAAGTAATGAACTTCTACATCGGAAACGGTGAGCAAAAATAATAATAACAAGTCACTCTGAATAGAAATTCACACTCGAATATCAAAACGAGTAGGAATCTCAATTCCAGATAATAGGTTTCTATAATTATATTAAAATGCCTAAGAAGGAGTGTTAAGATTTCATTGCTCTCACGCACTTCGGTTAAAAGCCATTTATGTGATTTTAGTGTAATTATAGAACATATAAGTGAAGCGTGGGAGAAAGTGACGCGTGAATGTATGTTTTAATGTCAAAAACTAGAGTTCTTAATAAATAACATCGATCGAATAAATAAATAACGCCCACTGGGGAAGAAACGGATCATCGAATGTAGCTCTGCTTCATCCCGAATGGTAGAGAGTAAACCATAAACGGATAAGGTAATATATGTATCAATCCAACTCTATATACTTTCTTTGTCTTTAGATTATATAATGAACCCCAAAGCATCCGATATTTCTGTCCGAAACTTTAGGGAAAATTGTTAATTGAATTATTTCGGGGGTTTCAAAATATATGAATTATTGACTTTGCAAATAAATCAAGTTTATTTATTTAACCTCCCATCAGATGTCTGTTTCCATCCTCGGATGAGGACTGGAGAATACGTATCCCGCAAAATAATAAAAGGTATAAATTATCTTATCTCTTCTTTTCTGTGAATCTTCGACCAGCCTAGCTCTCCTAATTTTTCTTTTGACACAGTTTTCATTAGGGTCTAATACAACATTCTAATCAATTGTCCGGATGCATGTGTGTATGTGTGTGTGTGTATGGATGGATGTCGTCATTTTTTTCGGCCTACAATTAACTTAAAGACAGTTGTGACGGGAAAGTCATTTTGTCGTATTATAACTCAAGGTTCCCGTGAACGTCAAGGCGGGAGTCTTTGACGAATCAATTTAAAGTTCAAGATAAAGTGGGTTCCTTATCGACTAGCAGCGAAGCCTTGCGCTCAGGCGGTATCGAGTGCGCAACCTTATCGACTCTGCGTGGTCGCGAACATCTGAGAGGAACTCACTCTCGTGTCACCCTTTCCAGCGTAAGCAGGTTTTGTGTATTGTATACTTCGTCGACAGAAATTATTATACCTGAGCGTTTTGTGTGGATTGAGTGATTTAGTCGAATCGAGACGAATTTGTATTACCGGTTTTATTATAGCCGATCTTATGTAAGTACTTGTCGATTGAAATGAAATATATGTCTGGAATGAATTTATTATTTATCGCTTAAACTGTTATTTTATGGTACTTCCCAAGTCCCACGCCTTACTTGTATTTTCTTATAGTCGATTGCTCTATTATGTCGAGTTAGCTTGTCTCTTTTGATTACTTATTTAACCTCGCTAATCGGGTAATTTAGATTAGCTGGCGCCCAACTTTAATTGTCGTTTACATAACTTTTCTTATTTCTTGGGGCCCGGCAGGCACTGACCCAGCCCGCGCCGGGTGATAGGTGGAATTATTATATACATAAATTCGCAATCTTCTCACAATTGTAGATAAATTGATGAAATTTGTAATGTATATTGGCACCACCATTATCTCAAAACTTGCTGAAGGATTTTTCAAAATATTGAATTAAAAAATTTTTATGTACATTTAGATTTTTTTACATTTATTTTTCGACAATACCTTGTAACGAGAACAGGTTTACGCCTACTAATTTATGTATAATATTAAAATCATAGAGAGTGAATCTCTTTCTCAAATAATTTAGTTATTGCAAAGTAGGAAACTTATGCCCTCTTATAGGCTAAGAACCTGTAAACGTCACGGTCGTGAGAACGTTTATCGAGGGAAGCAAATAAATACGCCAAGAATTAGCAATAATAACAATATGTTTATTCAAAACAAAGGTTAAGTGATCAATGTAAAGGAAAGAATTATCACTGTCTAAGCACGGAAGGACTCGACACAAACCAAAATTATATTCTCATAATAAGACTCTATATAAACCAATATTTATTCATCGTGCGAAGAACAGCGAAAATTCTAAAGAACATCAAAAAAAATTACGCTCTTGAATAACAACAATGCCCTTCATTTGGCAGACAAATATAAAATATGAGTTTAATTTAACAACTCATTTTAAAAGTTTAAAGAATCGAACTGTTTGTTCAAAGTGGAATGCGACGCATAATTACATTAGGTTCAAAGCACTCTCGCACCCTATCTGAGTTATGAGAGGAATAATTCTTTATTATCAAACATAGGTTTGACTCAGAGTTTTGTACAGACTTTTTACCCCAATGTGCGAGAGGCACGCTAAATTTTAAAGTTACTTCACGGAGCGAAATAATACAAAGTTACGCATAATTTAAATACGCATGCGCGGCGAGACAATTTTAAATAGACGTCTATTCTCAAGATACTGCCCAAGTTTCGACCGTGAACTGAACATAGCCTCAATATTCATGTTTTACACACGTGAAGCTACCCTTATTTAAACAACGTGGTCATGTGAAGAAGACCCGTAATGTTAACCGCAAATTTCCTTTTATGGAAAAAATTAACGTTTCCCCACAGCTAGGAACTGCGTGCATGAGGAACCGCTAATTATGAGTTGCGAACTTCATCAATTCTCCACAGCTTGGAACTGCGTACATGGAGGATTGATGAGTAAATAAAAAAAAACACGAATATTGCGGCGCCCCAAAAACCAAGAGATTGTGATAATTACCCCTTCCTCACAGCTAGGAACTGCGTGCATGAGGAATTGGTAATAAACACCAAGAATACAAAAAAAATATGCAAAACCCGCCACCAGGTCTCCGCAGCTAGGAACTGCGTACACGAAGAACCAGTGCACGAGAATCAAAAGAAAATGGTGAGATCTTAAATTAGAGAACCAGCAGCTAGGAACTGCGTGCACTGGCTCTCCAAGAAAAAACTACCCTCTCCAGGTAGGATAACAACAAAAAAAAAAAAAATAATAAATAATCAGAAAAATCCCAGCTGGGAACTGCGTACAAGATTTTTCTGTTACTAGTGCCACTGCCGGCCGCTACGCGGCCGTCGTCGCACTACCGTTTCTATGTTCTATGTTCTTTTCTACATTCAATATGCTCAATGCTTTTTTTCTTATTTCGATACTTTTCGAGACAAACTCGAGACTTTTCGATATTCGACTTTGTTCGATTCGAGATTTTAGGCCATGACTTTTTTCTAATAGGATACTACCGTAAAGGCGAAGAGCGGACGACAGTAGACGAGACTGTAGGCTCCTGCTGTAGGCGAGACTGTAGGCTGCTACTGTAGGCGAAACTGTAGGCCGCTACTGTAGACTGCGTAGAGCGAAAATAGGCTCGGAGAAACGCTGCACCATGTGTAGCCTGTGGCTCTTCGATCCGTTGCTGGACGCCGACTGTGGTCAATCGCCCGTCTTTTATCCCCATAACTTAGAATCTCGTTGATGGGAAAGAGCTAAGGCTACGCACCTAGCTTGCGTTAATGGTACCGTGCACCGATCGATATTCAGCCCGATGGTCCGTCTGCCGCGTGTTGGTAACCGCGTAAGATTGGTAGCCTGCGCTCAGGCGCTCTGACCGTTCTGCCGTGTGTCGGTAACTGTAAGGCGGGTTGCCTATAGGCAGGGGTAATGGTATCCCTTATCATTACAACCTTCTCAAATAATCAAAATTCAAAGCTTATATAAAGGAAAGGAAGATTCCATGCATCGAGACGAATCAATTGACCTGTAGGATTAGTGTTTTTAATTGAATATTAATGAAATTATGATTATTTTTAATTTTGAAAAATTTTCGCTTTAATATTTGTTTTCAAATAACCAAAATTCAAAGCTAATGTAAGAGAGTAAAGGATTTTTCATCGTATAAAATTTAGTAATCTAATATAAATAAATTTTCTTCAACACATGCACAAAAACTACGTATTTTCGAGCGTGTGAAGAGAGCTGAAAGTTGCTGTTTCCAGAGCAGTGAAAAAAACTGGAAAAAAAACTCCAGCTGGAGGTAAAAAAACTCGCGACAGTACTGCCTTTGGTGGAGAGTCTTGTAGTCGCGCTATTCTAACCTCTGGAAACAGCAACTTTCAGCTCGCTTTACACGCTCTCAAATACGTGGTTTCGTGCACTTTTTGAAGAATATATCGTATACAACTAGAGATACAGGCATTTTTGTCTCACGCAACGTATGCAATACGTATTAGTTTTCGCTCTCGGGAAGCCTTCGGCGCCCTCGAGTTACGACTCGTTCTGGATACGTCGCGCTCGACAAAAAACGCCTGTATGTATCCTTTGATGCATGGATGTAAGAATATATGGATGGATCCCAAGCCTGCGGGGCCTGTGATCATGTAAGTAAGGGGAGAAGTTGTGTATAGGCGGTCATATTACCGTGGAAAGTTTCTTGGCTTTTGATTGGCTGAGATTTTTGTGCGGGCTTTAAAAATCTACCTATCATAAGCCAAGCAACAAATCAGCCAATCAGTGGCGTCAAAACTTCCCCCGGTAATATGGCCACTTCATGCCCCCTTCCCAACTCAGCTGGCACATCCCCCTTGCCAAAGTTAGGACTTTGTGCTCCATCCATATATTCTTACATCCATGCTTGATGTATAATATACTATTATTTAAAAAGATGGATGAGGTAAAAGATTCTTTGTTTCGAGAAAAAATAATTAGGGGACAGCAGGGCATAGAGGACCGCTTAACGTTCTTTCGGTGATATAATTATAAATAACGCGTACTTTTAATTGAAATTTGGTGTACATATCGCAAAAACTATCTACTTTCGATAAACGCTTTGCTAGAATAGATTATTATTTTTAATTCGAGTATATAATGGCAAATTTGGAAAAAAAATTTTGGACCTCTGTGCCCCAGCCCGCGGGGCACAGAGGACTTTGCCGATTCTCTCTGCCCTGCGTATGTAATTCATATATAAAATATAAATTTTTACTATTAAACGTATTTTGTTTTTGAAAGAAGAAAAAAATTAAAGAACTTTTATATACTGTTTAAGAACAATTCAAACAAATTATATATTCGTCTTCCTCGTCTACTGCAGCACATGCATCATGATGCATGTGCACCATCTAAAATAAAAAAAATTTAAATAATTAAAAATATTTTATCAACAGTGAGGATATAAAATTTATAGTCGCAATTTGCATGGGTCCTGTGTGCCCCACCAATACTTGGTCCTCTGTGTCAATTCATAAACAATGATAACCTACATTTAATACATCAAACATTTCGGTAACGAAATTGCGACAAAAAGTAAGCTAAGTGAACACTAACATATACTTAATAAACATTTCAACAATGAAAGCACTTATAAACAAATGAGAAGGCTATATGTATGAAAGTTTCTTATAAGCTTTCCTTGAATTTTCGTTTTTCATATTTTTTTCCAAAAGCGTTGATTCAAAATGCGTCTCGACTTGACACAAACTGAAATAGTCATTAAAGAGTGTAATTACGGCCATTACGAAGAGATCGCACCACAAAATACAATTTTATTGAAGCGAACCCATGTGCCCCGCCGGTTCTCTGTGCCCTGCTCTCCCCTATATATATATATTTAAATATAGAGGCAAATCGTTAATGCTTCCTCTACGAGGAAGCAAAGTGCTCAGAAAAGGAGCAAAAAAATATAGTTAAATGGAACACCCGAGATCGAATGGGCAGCTAGTTTAGAATAGGACTAGGTCAATTTTATCAAGAAGTGGCTATTTTCACGAAATTTGTTCCAGATATGTATAAATTGTGTCTGTGACTGTCAATGTCGATACCAACACAAAACGACTAGGTATATTTTCAGATATAATTTATAAACTGAGGGGAAGTAGCTCAAATATGAAACACGTATAAAAAATTTCCAAAATGGGAGAATTAATTAATTAACCTTCATTGAAATATTTAATAATATAAACTGAAAGATAAAACTTTCTAAATAAGATTTTTGAATTATAAGCAAACCAATAGAGCTGATGAATGGTTTTTTACTTGACTATATTTTTGTGAAATTTCATTGAAATTAGAATTTTCGGATTAAAAACGTTTCCTCATTAATAGAAATAATTTCGGTACTTAGGTAGGGCAAGTCTAGATTTCGCAATCCCGCTGCGACTAAGAATTTTTTATTTAAAAATTGTTAAGCCTGTGATAATCTTTTTAAGTGAACGTGCTTCTAACATGTAACGTGTTTTAGAAATGATACCTAACACAAATGCGCATTTTTGAGAGCTTAGGAACTTGTATTCAATGTTCCATACCTATTTATACTTGTGCACGAATCTTTTTCAAAAAAAAAAAGGTTACGGTAATCGAAGTGCTAAACATTTTTTGGATTGAAACCTAATAATTATTATAGCACTAACTTATCACTAGCCAATTACTTAACAAATACATGATTTTTGTGAAATTAAAAATCTTTTAAATTGCTGGTTTCAAATTCTGCTAAAGAGACAGCTTTATTTAACAGAATAAACGTGTGAATAAAAGGAATAAGAAATAAAAGACATTCAAGTATCAGCGGCCATCTTGCGAAGGGTGTGTCATAGGGTGTATCCCTGTTGTCGAGTTACCATGGCAGCCTTTTTCTATTGGCTTGTATACTTTATAATGCTGACAACAAAACAAAAATTAATGTCTAAATTTTACAGAATTGTAGCATTTATGTATATTATTACTTGTTTATCCTGAAAATTGGAATTAGACAAAAAATACATCTATGGTAAGTTGGTAGAAATGTAGCCGACAAGTTTCTCTAATAATAGGGGAAGGTGGGACGAAACGGTGCACAAAATCTTTCACGCTAATTACATTTAACTTTCAATTGTTTTTACAAGTTCTTAAAGGTTATCACCCTTAAGAGCTTCCAGAAACAATTATAAGTTAAAATGTTCTCCAATTCATCTTTTATAAGTTACACATGGGGCATTATTCCTCAAGTATACCTTCGTATGTAATAAACAAAATTTAGTCCTGTATATTTTTCATGGATTATTTCCTGATTTATCCAATGGTTATAACCATTTTTCCAAAAATTGCAGATTAGATCCCTGTTTTTTGAAAATGAAAAATATTTTTGCCTTTTATTGAGAAACGACCTTTTTTTTGGTCTCGAAATAAAGCTCAAGGCTTTATCTTTCGAGACCCTGAAATTCAGAACGTCATTTTTTTTTGTTCTCGAGAAATTAAATAAAGAGTAATCAGGTGCATCGACAGCGCATGAGACCGCTGGGCCGCTTGCTCCGCGAAACTTCTTCCTACTAATTTATCGTTTCAATTATGAATATTGATTGTTTTAGAGAACCACTCTCTGTATTTTACAGAGTGAAGACTGTTATTAAATTATTTTAATGTCTGCATTACAATTATTGTAGAGACTCAGGCGTGATTAGACAGAGACAAACAGTACATTCGTATACGATAATTGTTCGATCGAACTCGAGAATAGAGCCCTAGATAAATGACTTCATTGATATTTTCGTTGTTTTTTACTTTGTTTCTTTAACATGTGCCTTTTTTGTTTTTCCGTTGCCTTGGATTCCTTCAACCATTTCTCTTCTTTTTGTTTTGGAAAGAAATCGCATTCTGTTGCAGTTGAAAATTTCTTTAAGGGCGTTGGATAAACGGACTTGGAAATCCGTGAAAATAGACATTTTTCAAGACGATTCTAAGTCCGCCCCTGTCAGCGTATATATTTTTGAAAAAGGATTTATGGGATATGTGGAGACAAATTACCATATGTGTATGGTCTTGTGTTTACTAGAGTCCCATAAAAATAATATGTCATTTCAGCTGAGACTAGAAAATTAATATCTTATGATGAAATATTCATTTTCAGAAACAGAGCAAATGTAGACATAGCAGACGAGTCCCGAGATAAAGACACTAAGTGTCAGACGCACTCGTATTTATGAATTATTTTAGGCACAACACCGGCACTGAGTCGTACCCAAAACTGCGTGGCGGCCATTTCATGTACTAAAAATTGTGGTAAAGTAGAGAGACACATTCTGTGGGTAAAGCAGAAACTCATGAGAGTGACAGAGATAGTCAGATTTGTTTGTCTGTTTCACTCACATCCGTCTATCTCTTACCTGCCAAACTTTCATAATGCTGTTTCCGCCGAACTCTAGCGTAAATTACAGTTTTTTGTTTCAATGAACCGCGAATTTCGTGTTGGAATCTAAAATAATATGAAATTCAAACTTTCTGTATTTCATTGATTTTTCGCTGAGTATCGGTGTTGTGTCTAAAATAATTCATAAATACGAGTGCGTCTGACACTTAGTGTCTCTATCTCGGGACTCGTCTGCTATGTCTACATTTGCTCTGTTTCTGAAAATGAATATTTCATCATAAGATATTAATTTTCTAGTCTCAGCTGAAATGACATATTATTTTTATGGGACCCTAGTAAACACAAGACCATACATATATGGTAATTTGTCTCCACATATCCCATAAATCCTTTTTCAAAAATATATACGCTGACAGGGGCGAACTTAGAATCGTCTTGAAAAATGTCTATTTTCACGAATTTCCAAGTCCGTTTATCCAACGCCCTTAACTGCGATTGCCGATTTTAGTATGGAATGAACAAGTCGAATTCAGAAATGATACAATAAATTAGTCTGCAGATGTGACGCGGAGCGAGTGATCCAGCGGTCTCGAGCGATCTCGAGTGCCCTCGATGCACCACACTACTCTTTATTTAATTTCTCGAGAACAAAAAAAATGACGTTCTGAATTTCAGGGCCTCGAAATATAAAGCATTGAGCTTTATTTCGAGATAAAAAAATTGTCACATTAGCACTATTTAAAATAGTATGCTGGGGCAATGATATAGTAGTAATATTTCATTAATGCCAATTTATTGATATTGAAACAGGGCATTGAAGAGTAAAATAGAGTAAAAGTAAAAATAAAAATAGGGAACTTCCAATATTTTTCACACTTGCATATTTATGCATAAATTAAATATGGTTATATTTATATATTAGAAAATTTAATAATTTGTGTATTATTGATAAACACGGAAAAATACATTTCTAGGAATGTTAAACAGGTTTTCGTGGTGACTATTATTAAACTACATTTTATGTTTATATTCTTTTCATAATACTAAACTATAAATACTAAAATATTTTTTATTGTCAAATTTTTTCAAAATTTTGACAATTTTTTGAATGTTTTGAAATTCCTTAAAATCACTTGAAATCTTTAGAAATTTCCTTAACATCTTTTAACTCTGAAATTTCTTGAAAATTCTTAAATTTTTTCACGTCCTTTGAAAATCCTATGACATTTTTTAACTTCATTAAAAATCCCTTACAATATTTACAAATATTTTTAAATAATTGAAAGTCCTGAAAGTATTATGAACTTTCTCGGAATTCCTTAAAAACTTTTTAAAATCACTTGAAATCTCTCGAAGTGTATCCTTAAACTTCCTATGAAACACTTAAAACTAGCTGTGAAGTTGTATCAACTTTTGTGCTCATTCAATGAGCACTTTGCTTCCTCATAGAGGAAGCATTAAGCTTCGATATTACTTGTTTCCATTTATATTTCCAGTTATATTTGAAAAATTCATTTTTAAAAAATTAATGAAGCATTACTTTTTTATTTTTTAATGAAATACATTAATCATATAGGTCAATCGATTCGTCTCGATGAAAGAAATATTGATTTCCCTTACACCAGCTTTAAATTTTCAATATTTGAGAACTTATAGTGGAAAAATGAATTTTACGAAAATTATAAAAGTACATACAACTTTTTCAATTAAATATTTTGTGAAACCCTTAAAGAAATTCAACTAGGTATATAGTTGAATAAATATGCAAAATTTCATCAATTTATCTCTACGCGTTTTCAAGATATTGCAGGATCGTGACATATACACACACACACACACACACACACACATCCGGACAATTTTTCAGGACATCATACTAGATATATTGCCCTTGAAATATGTTCACAAAAATCTTTTTTATGAAACGGGATTTTGTCACCACTACAAAGCTTCCTCTATGAGGAAGCAAAATCTCTTAAAATCCTTTATGAAATCTTAATATGTTTGAAATTTTGTAAAATCTCTTGAAATATATTTAAATTCCCTAAAATCGTATGATTTTAAAATATTGTGAAAATTCTTGAAAATCGTTAAATTCTTGGTAGTTCTTTTACAATCTTTTGAAAACTTTCAATATCATTTAAAATCCTTTGAAAAAATTAACAAAATATTGAAACTAATTTAAAATCTTGGAACTCCGCGAATTCTTTAAACATTCTTTAAAAGAACTTAAAATCTATTTATATCGCTTTCAATTCTTCTGATATCCTTTAGGAAATCTAAATATCTTAGAAATCTTGTAAAATATCTTAAAATCCCTTTAAATTCCCTAGAATCACTTACTTGAAATTTCCTTAAATTCCTTAAAATCATTTGAAATAGTTTGAAGATCCTTTTAACTTCTTTAACATCATTTAAAATCTCTTCATATATTTAAAAAAAATTTAATGCTCTAAAATATTGAAATTCCTGTGAAGGAATAAGGAAATTACTTATTTTTTCTATATAATTAATACCTCTTTTTTATAATAGGACTCTTGTTTTTAGAATATTAAATAGTTTAATAATCCTATATTGTGAATAATGAATCCGCAGAATAGTTTTAGGGGTATTGACCATTTTTTCCTAGGTAGAGTATTTACTAGGACATGTTTTGGGTAAACTGACGAGGCCCTGGCCTGTTTTCGTTAAGTAGGTCAATATTTTGCCAAAGCGTGAAAAGCCTTGTGTAGGCCTTGCCAGTTAACCTGGTTAAGGTATCAGAAGTAGGGAAAAATGACCAGGAACTTGTTACCTACAACCCCATCAAAATTTCTGCGCGGGTAGGTCTTCATAAAAATGCCTGCATTTTTTTTTGTCATACAATATATTTGGTGCACAATTGTTTTATGCTAACGATTGTGAGAGCCAGTACCGCTTGTCTATGATTTTGTGGCTCAGAATATGCTTGAAGCGGATATTCTCACCCTAACTCTCTATTATTTGTCTGGTATATAGAAATAGAGAGCAATCATTTTGTTAGTCCGTTGTCGAAAAATGGGCCTACACTATTACATGTCTCATTAATGTTCGTCCTGCTACAATAATTCTCGCTCAGGAAATATATTCCATAGTCATTAAGAAAATAGTTTCTAATAGACAATAATTAAAAAACGGCCTTTTTTCTTAATTTTCTTAATTGGATTCACCATTGCGTTGAATTTTATAACCTGATTGAGTCCTCACGGAGTAAAATAAGGAAAGAATTATGTACTTACTGGCTTTAAGAGAAAATAGGTTCTTGTAAATTCCTCCTGGTCGACAGTTCTTGGGTAGCAGTTATCAAAAGTCGAGTGCTGGTTGTCACTCACAAGGATAATTTAAAAAAAAAACTCTGAATTTGTGATAAATGTTAGGGACACTGCGTACTGGTAGAAATCTTGTACTGGAAACTAGTGGATACTGAGAATGATTCCGTCGCGGATTTAAGGGGGAATCCTCATATAAATCGATCGAAAAATTGATTTTTTTATTCCATAAATCGAAAGTACAACATTTCAAGAATATCCTGTAAAAATTTTAGAAAGAAATTCGAAACGGTTTGGCTTCTGGAGCTATTTTCGCAAAAAGCCTTAAAAGAGCACCGAGGCGAAAGCTCGACTAAAGAAGCTCGATTGGCGAAAAAAATGAGAGAAGAAATTGAAAAAGATGAAGAAGAAGACCTTTTTTATGGTGCAGGCATAGCTGATTAGTGTCGAATTAAATAAATAGCTTTAAGTAGAGAAAAAATCCAATATTCCTCAATCCAATATTGCGTCAACTTCAATCGTGTTTTTCTCGAAAAGTTATTTTTCAGATTTTCCGAATTTGTGGACACGATTACTCAGTGAGTTTTCAACCCAAAAAAATTTTTTTAAAACCATTTTAAAGGGAATTAAATTCTCTAGTCTGTAAACCTCTCGGATTTTATTTTAAAAATTTATTTATCCACTTATTTGCAAAAAAAAAAAAAATTTTACTCAAAAATTTGTTCAAATATCCGCCATTTTGTTAAAAATATTTATTATATTTGAAATTGAGGTTCACCGACTAGGTATTAGTGTTATAAAGGTAAACAAATTTGGGTCCCATTTTTCAACAAACCTAGAAAGCGTGAGAGTGTCCGCAAATTCATGCCAAAAAAAGAAACATGACAACATCAACAGAACACCAGCAGAGTATTTATGACAATTATTTCATAAATAAATTTTTGTTTACTTCTTCGAATTTTTAATAAAATGCTATCAAAATTTCAATAAAAAATATCTTACAGTTTTTTCAAAAAAAATTCCTAAAGTTCACGTTCATTTTTCGCCGTTTATATGAGGATACCTCCTTCAGCGGTTAAACTACCCAGGTGCATCGAAAAATGAAGCTTTCTTTGTGAATTTTTTTCTCGAGTTGTATGTGCTGGATGAAAAAGGAATTTTAGGGCTTTATTACACATATATTAAAGTTCTCAATAACATTTTTTATTTATGTACTTACAACAAAATAGCGTCGTGGCAGTATAAGAAACGAAAAAAAAATTTTTGGAGGATAAAAACTGTGTGCAGCATATATCGCTCAATTTTTGTACGATAGACTTGAAATTTTAATCGCAAATTCTTAGATTTCCTGTCGAAGTACACACGATTTTTATGATTTATAACTTATTACGTTTGTAGTTAACAATTTAAAGTCGATTTTTTGCTAAAAAATTTAAAAAAAAATTTAACTCTTACAAATTTGTGAATTTTCAAACAAAATTTAAACTACTGGGTACTTCGACACAAAAACAATTGTAAATTATGAAAAATTTTTTTTTGTTCCAGATGACGCGCCGGGATAGCTACGCTGTACACCGTTTTCATCCTCCAAAAATTTTTTTTTTCGTTTCTTATAATGCCACGACGCCATTTTATTATAAATACATAAATCAAAAATATTATTGAGAAATTTAATATATGTGTAATAAAGCTCTCAAATTTTTTTTTATCTTCCACATACAATTCGAGAAAAAAATTCACAAAGAAAGCTTTTTTCGACGCGGCTGGGTAGTGTAACGCTTTAAGGTATTGACCGTTGCAACTGCAGCCTTCGGAAGATACTGATGCGTATCGCGCGTTGAGGATCTATAATACACTAACGTGTGGAAATTGCTCAGCTTAACCACTTTCAAATGTTGGCACTCTAGAGGCCGCATATAAGCGCGCCTTTATAGTATTCCCCTGTGGGCCCTTGTTACTACCTCTAGAAGGCTCTCGCTAGGGCCTACAATGGTTGCTCCTCTTATGGTTGTTTAAAATTTTTTAAGTTCACGCTGGTAAAACTCAACTGGGTTGTAGCAGGACCCTACGTATTTGTCCCTTTATTATTCGCTACAAAGAACTACGTCCGATCGCTATTTGAAAATAAGATAAAAAATTGCTCTAAAGAAGAAATATTAAATTGATATTAAAAATTAAAAAATACTTTTTTATCGTGAAAGAGAATTTTTAAGTTCATAAAATGATTTCTAAAAAAATGTTGATAGGCTAGACATGAAGTCGTTAAGAAATTGTCTAGAAATAATTTTTCTAACTAAAAAAGATACGTTCAAACTAATATTTAATTCATTATATTTGGTCCTACAAAACTTGACTTGACTATAACCACGCATAACATTTTCCGAGCCGTTTCAGGCCGTTTGTGTTGGCTCCTATTGTCTTCAAAATCTGTTTAAAAAATTTTAAAATGCCCTATCAGGGGAGCAGAAGGCTCGCCTCTGAAGGCGAGCATGTCAAAACTATGTATGTTGGCCCTTCATAGTTTGCCATCGTGTGGCCAACATAATAAGGGGGCAAACTAGTTTTCGCTTCCAGATTTACATTTTCTTGTAAAATAAAATGAGGAATTTAGCGTAACGATATAGTCTGTTACCAGGTACGACAATTAGTAATAAACGATAGGCAAGACGTAACATAAGCATTACATTAGGAATTCTAAACTGGAAAAAATTATTCATTTTTGTAAAATTAAAAATTTGTTGATCAGCATCTATAACATTTTTTTAATTTATTCATTATTACGAAAAGTATTGTCTTTGAATTATACTTAGATAAACTCTTGTAATAACCCGTGAACTCTAAGAAATCCTGTATCCTGAATTAATTCTATGAAATTAATCATATAAAAATAATGCTGTGAGTCCCGTGATTTTATCCGTGATTCCTGTGCGAAATGTCAATTTAGTTAGGATACGGTTATCCATAAGGTCTCGCTTATCTCCTCTATCTCTTTTTATTTCCATATCAATTCACATTCACGCTTATCCCTTTGAATCTCCTCTTTTCTATCTCCGCCTATTTCTGTCTATCTCCATCTCAATCCACATCAACGCTTATCTTTTTCAATTCCCACTTCTTTATTCCTGTCTATCTCTCATCTATACCTTTCTATCTTCTTATCAATCAAAATTCGCTTCAATCCCTTTTGATTCCATTTTTTGTCACTTTCAATCTCTTCCCTATCCTCATCTATTTCTTTGTCAATCGAAATTTACTGCTATACGTTTCAATCCTTTAATTTCTGTCCCAGCCTAATTCTAAACTTATTTTCTAAAATATTTTCTTCTCTGTTTCAATTTAAATCTTTTCTATTCAAATCTATCCTTGGTTATCTCATTTCGGTTCAATTATTTTGATTTAAAAAAGTAGTTATTTGTAATTAATTGAGAGCATATACATATATTGCAGGCGTGATCTTAGCAGTCACATTTATTATCCCAATTTAATCTTAAATGGATAAATAAAATATATCTATAAGACAAAGAAGAGCAGATAGAAGTAACTGACATTGAAATAAATAGGATAGACAAAAGATAGAAAAAGATAGAAGTGGAGATTGAAAGAAATAGGCGTTGATGTGTATTGAGATAGAGATAGAAAGAGATTGGCGTAGATTGTATTGAGATTGAGATAGAAATAGATAGGCGAAGATAGACAAGAGATAAAAAGTGATAGAAAAGAGGAGATGTGCGCGATTTCGAATCCCTATAGATGCTGTTTTTCAGCGTTATATAAATTAGAGGTATGATTGGAATAATATGTATGAACAACATATTTTAGTTGTAAAATTATTATGCATGTTTAAAATATGAAGATTAATAAGTTAATAAGAGAAAGATGGCCTTGGGAATAGAAATAAATACCAAGCAAGGGAGATAGAATTAGGGATAGAATCGAATAAAATTTTTTTGCGAATAAATAGACTATATAAGAGATAGAAAGAAATAGACATTACTAGGAATAGAGATAGACTGAGAAATAGGAAGAGATAGATATCACCGGACACGGGGATACAATGGTGGATAGAAAGAGATAGCATTTTGGCTAAACAAGGATTCTTGACGCAGGCTCTGCTCAACCCTTTTGTCTTAATTGTAATCTCACCTATTTATATAATGTTGAAAATAAAAGTTTAATTGTATCCAACATCAAATATACTCTATTCAGTTATTCTCGACTTTGCTTCCGACTTACGTAGTAATATTAAATTAATTATAATTGCCTCGTTCAAATCGGATCAAAAATCAGGAACAACCAATTAAGGGGTTATACGCACTTGTACTTTTCAAAAAATCGATTCTTTTTTTATTGCATTTTCGAAATGTACATATATTTGAGTATATTCTCAGAAAATTTCATGTTAATCCGATGAATACTTTTGAAGTTGTACGCATATTTGTAACGACGTCTCGGATTGTTCCACAGTACACGGAGCCAAGCAGTAAACTATCAACACTTTCTGTTATTATTATTTTTCTGTTTCAAAATGAAGTGTAGTAGAGAAAAGAGATAATCTGTGAAAATTCAAAAATCAAGGCCAAAGAAAAGAAAAAACTTTTTTAATCAAAAAACTGCTGACCCGTGTAGAAATTTCCAAACCTGGCCCAGACCGGTGATGAAACACACGGTCCGACCGGGTCCCGACCGGAATTCGGTATTTCAGATCTAGGCCCGGTCGGGCCGTGTGTTTCATCCCCGGTTTGAAATTTCCCGATCTGGGCCCGGTCGGGGCCACAGCAAAATTTCTACCCGGGGAGACGTATGAAAGTAGTTTTAGTACATCGGCAAAGAAATTGAAAATGCAGGTCTTACGAAACATTAAACACGTTTTTCTCAAAACTGTATTTTCAAAGTTGGTGAGCAAGATATCTCAAAAACGGCTCAACTGACCAGGTTCAAATTTTTACACAAAGTTTAAAGATACATTTTTAGTAATTGATCGAAGCATTAGTCTTATCGATAAAAATTTGATATTTTTACATTCTCATCAGAGAATGTATTAGTTTTGTGTAAAATTTGACCCCCGCATTTTTTGTCAAATGTCGACTTTGTGTGACCCCCTGAACCCAAAAAACATGTTTTTATCAATGTATCTGTCTGTCTGTCTGTAGATTTTAGTTTATGAGCACGATAACTTTCTAAAGAATTGACCGCTTTGATTGGCCTTTGGTATACTCTTTTATTATCCTAAAATAAAGGTCAAGTTCGTTAGCCAGCCATTTTTGATAAAAATTAAAAAATTTTGATAATTTTTAAAGTTCAAAAAAAATTTTTTTTTTTAATTTACAAATTCTGTTTAATGATATTCATAGTATTCAATTAGTCGAACAATTTACCATTATGACTTTTTTTTATAAAACAAAAATTGTCAGATATATAACTTTTCAAAAATTCAAAAAAATAAAGATAATTAAAACTGATGTGCACTGATGAGAATGTGTTCCTAAAGGTCGATAGAACATTAAGTAAATTAGTTTCCTTCGAATAAAAATAAAGTAATTTAAGTAAAAGTATATATTAGAGATGAAGATTGGTATAAGCGAATGCAAGCGCGCGGAGTGTGATGAAAATGTGCTCACAAGGCACCCCTAGTTTTATTTCCGATAACCCAAACCAGTGATATCTTGCTCACCGTCAGACGCCTTTTTTTGGAGGTCCTTCCGGAGATCATCTACAGGAGCAGTAAAAATTCTTATATCAAAAAGAAAATATACCTAAATGAAGTTCAATGATACTACTTTATGTGTTTTCTATTTGTTTATCAATCGAATGAAAGACCTTACCAGAAGAAATTATTGAAAAATCGATTTTTTTAAGCTTACAAGTGCGTATAATCCCTTAAATGAATATAAGGTAAGTGCGTCTCCCATTTCTGGACCTCGCATTCCTTAAGGGGGTATTCTAGTCTAGAATTTTGAAAGAATCGATTTTTTTGCATATTTTCAAAGATTAGGCTTCCAAGAATATATCCTTCGAAGGATTTTTCTTATAATTTCGATTATTGACAGAGTTATAGCCATTTTAGTGACAGCGAGTGAGCCGGTCCTGCCGCGTATGAGCTTGGTTGCATTTGTTTCATACATTGTTTCATACATTGTATGAGCTTCTTTGCAGTTGCTCCATACATTGTTTCCAATGAATGAAGCAGGAATCACCGATTAACGAAATGTGAGTGAAAACTGCCTGCAACTTTGCTCAAATCTTTAAACACGTTTTTCTCGAAACTACTTTTTCCAACACGTTTGACATGATTTCTCAAGTTCTAGTGAACCGATTAACTTGAAATTTGGCGTGGACCTTCTTTATATATCCCTTTATCGTCCGAACTAGCATTATGTAAAAATTTTGTTTTTTACTATTTTTAAGAAATTTTAAATTTTGAAAAAAGGGTAAAATATCACGTTTTCTTTCAAACAGTCGACATTTTGTGAACAAATTTTGTTTCTTTTTCCCTAGTTCAGACGATAGCGACATTTTTACTGATTAAGAATCTTTTTTTTTTCCGACCTCCAGAAGGGTTGGAATCGTGTCAATACGGACGCACCCTTTTTTCCACCCCCGCCACTCCATCAGCCTGTAACTTATTCAATGCTCGAATTTTTTTTTCTCAAATGTTTTCCGTATTGTTGGAATATTAATAAATTTCCAGTAAAATAGTGTATGGTAAAAATATTTTTAGTTTGTTTTTTATCCGATTTCAAAAACACCCAATATTTGTACCTCTAGACTAGAATACCCCCTTAAACAACTGTGAAATTGTGTCAACTTTTGTGGTCATTAAATGAACACTTTGCTTTCTCATTGAGGAAACATTAATTAATTAATCAAATGTATTAATATTAGGTCTCCTGATTCGTGTCAACACAAAAAAAGTTTACTTTCCTTATACTATCCTTATGTCGTTTCGACATAAGGAATCTTTTTTCTTGTGATTTCTGCTTTGAATTTTGATTATTTGAGAAGTTATAGTTGAAAAATCAATTTCACTAAAATTATAAAAGTACATAAAACTTGTAAAATTAGATATTTTATTAAACCCATGTAAGAAATTAAACTTGGTATATAGAGGAATAACTACACTGAGAGAAGTTTCGTGTAACTGCTCCGCAAAACGTCAAGTCGCTGTCATACCTCAATTTAATATAGCCGCTCTCTTGTTTTGAGACGGCAGCTACTCCAGAGCCGGGCAACTGCAGCACCAAAACAAAAATTTTATCAGGCTTGGTGCTGCAGTTGCCCGGCTTTGGAGTTGCCATGGAGAATAGAAATAAGGAGATCAAAGTAATGTAACGCAAAATAAGAACGTTTTTCGGGAAGTACACACGCCTGAACTTCCCGTGTGTTTATACTGGCGCCACGCACGGGAAGTTCAGGCGCGTGTACTTCCCGAAAAATATTCTTATTTTGCGTTACATTACTTTGGTCTCCTAATGTCTATACTCCATAGGAGTAGCTGTCGTCTCAAAACAAGAGAGCGGCTATATTTAATTGACGTATGACAGCGACTTGACGTTTTGCGTAGCAGTTACACGAAACTTCAATCAGTGTATGCAAAATTTCGTCAATTTATTTGTACGCGTTCTCAAGATATTGCAAGATGGTTAAAATACATTTTTGCAAATGTATAGAACTGTATTTTTTGACACGACGTGTGCGAAGCTTGATTTAACATACGCTTTTTTAACCCAGTTTATGCGAAATCGAATTTCGCGCACTAATATATATGTTCAAACGTCACATAGCTTCTTTCTCCATTAAATTAGAAAATAAAATTAAAATTTATTATGAGTATACGTCTCTACAATTTTTTTTGCCATGTGCAAGGAGGGAAGCTACAAAGAATGCAGAATATCAATATTTCGATCCAAGCGCAGAATATTTCTTTCAAATTATTATTCATATTTGTATTACATTAAAAACTACGAAAATCTCTCCATTTGTAAATAAAAATGGTTATCAACACATTTTCTTTAGTTTCTCAAAATATTAAGGAAGCGCTTTTTTACCATTTGCAAACTACTAATAAGTCTTTAGTGTTGAAAATAGAATTTTTTAAATTAATTTATTTTGGCCATAGGAATTACAATTAACTATTGAAAGGTAATATTTATAACAAGTTATTATCCCTGAGTTTTTAACAGTACTGTATGATAAAGAGACAATTTTTTTTGCACATCTAATGACGTTAGGGTGAAAAAGAAATCGAAAGACATGAATTAAAATGTTGGGACAGTTGAGAAATAATATCCCAATAGTCGAGAAGTAAATTATTCAATTCTAACAAACTTTTCTATGTTAATTTTTACGTAAAAATCGTCCATTTCCGAACTCTGGAACATCGTTCAAAAAATTATAACTATAGATTTTGTTTGTTCCATTTTCTGGTAGCGCGGTTCATTAATACAACCATATTCAAACGAGACAGCAATTTATTTATAGGGAGGAGGTGGCCAAGTCAAGAGAGTTAAATTATTGTTTAAAAAAGGCTTACAATACTTCTATTAACAACCCTTCTGGAAGTAAAGAGATAAAAATTCTATTCCCTTCTATCTCTTTCTATCTTCATATTTATCCACATTCACGCCTCTCTCTTTCAATACCCCTTTTCTTTTTTTTCTATAATATATATTTATCTTCTTCTTTCTGATTCAGATATGGGGCATTATTCCTGAAGTGTACCACTCTCAAAATTCGACTTTGTCTGATCGAACTCCAACTTGGGTAAAGTATAGTCCTACTAGGTACAACTTTAGAGGAAAAAGATTTTTTCAATTGGATAAAAACTTACCGCGACAGGGGAGGGGGAATTTTTCTAAGTTTTTCGATTTTGTGCGGTTTCGTTCTATTTCGAAGGTATTAAGCTCTTTTCCCATGGAATATACGATATTTTGTCCCGTATGTTTTTGATAGCTTTTTTCCTAGTCTATTGAATGGTTATAACCATTTTTACAAAACATTGAAAATTTGACCGATTTTTTGAAAATAAAAATATTTTTGACTATTGCAGTAAAAAGGCATGTTTTTTTTTTGTTTTTTTTTTTTCACATAATAAAGCTTAAGTCTTTATCTTTCGATTCTGTAAATTTCATCTTGCCGTTTTTTGTTGTTTTCAAGAAATTAAATAAAGAGTAAAGCGCCGCACCGACGGCGCCCGAGATTACTGGGCTTCTCGCTCGGCGGAACTTCTCCGGACTCATTTATCGTATCAATTATGAATATTTATTATTTATTAAACTGCTCTCTGCATTGTACAGAGTTGAGACTGTCATTAAAGTTTTCTAATGCCCGCATTACACTCATTGTAGGGACGTAATATTAAAGAAATAAATTTCTATTTAATAAATATATTTTAATACGTGGAAATAGTCTTTTTCCTTAATATTACGTCCCTACAATGAGTGTAATGCAGGCATTAGAAAACTTTAATGACAGTCTCAACCCTGTACAATGCAGAGAGCAGTTTAATAAATAATAAATATTCATCATTGAGATGATAAATGAGTCAGAAGAAGTTCCGCTGAGCGAGAAGCCCAGTAATCTCGGGCGCCGTCGGTGCGGCGCTTTACTCTTTATTTAATTTCTTTAAAACAACAAAAAACGGCAAAATGAAATTTGCAGAATCGAAAGATAAAGACTTAAGCTTTATTATGTGAAAAAAAAAACAAAAAAAAACATGCCTTTTTACTGCAATAGTCAAAAATATTTTTATTTTCAAAAAATCGGTCAAATTTTCAATGTTTTGTAAAAATGGTTATAACCATTCGATAAACTAGGAAAAAAGCTATCAAAAGCATGCGGGACAAAATTTTGTATATTCCATAGGAAAGGAGCTTAATACCTTCGAAATAGCACGAAACCGCACAAAATCCCAAGTTTGAGTTGGATCAGACAAAGCCGAATTCTTCGAGGGTGGTACACTTGAGGAATAATGCCCCATATATATATAAATTTTCTTCCTTTCTCGAAAATTGACGGAAAATTTATATCACAAAATCAGAAGTTTATTTTTAAAAATATCACACTCTAAAGACTTATTTTGATTGTTTGTTGACAAAATTATCACTTTATCTGTTTTCAAAATTCAAGTATTTATAACTTCGTTAAATATTTTTCTCTTATAATCGGCAAAAAAAACCTACGCGCCAGGCAATACGCCTCATGCAAAGTATGAACGTTTAACAGCTTTTTTTTTATCTGAGAGATAAAAACAAACTTACTGTATATAACTATTTTTTCTAACTTACGATATTATCACTTATTTTCAAGGATGAACCGTTTTGTGACAGAAGTTACACTGAGAAACTCTGTGTTAGAAAAATTACTAATATCAATAGCAAGTAGGGGCAAAATCCCAAAATTGAGACATTGTAATACAGAAAATAATAAATTGTACTATTTAAATAGGAAAAATTACTATTTAAATTGTAAAATTTATTATTTTCTGTATTAAAATGTCTCAATTTTGGGATTTTTCCTCTACTTGCTATCGATAATAGTAATTTTTCTAACATAGAGTTTCTCAGTGTAAGAAACTAAAAATTTTCTGCCTCGACATAAAAATATTTTATTTTATTAAAATCATTGTAAATTATTTCATTTTTTAGTAACAGATATCAAATAAGTATAAATATATGTGCAAAATCAAATTTTATTTACAATTTATAAGTCCAAAAGATCAACCAAAACGCAAAAAAATAAATTTTTCTTCTCATTTTTGTTTGAAAAGAATGTTTTAAAATAGTACATTTCGATAATAGTGCGCGAATGTGATTTTACCCTTGTGTGAATGTTTGAAAAGATCACACAAGGATAAAATCACTTTTTCGTACATGTATCGAACCGTATTTTTTGACACGACGTGTGCGAAGCTTGATTTAGCATATGCTTTTTTGACCCAGCGTGTGCGAAATCAAATTTCGCGCACGGAGTGTCAAAAATATTTTATAAGTTTTATATAAATATTATAATAGAAAGATCATTCCTAACTAAAAAATGAAAGTACTAATTGCTAATTACATATCTCTCACTTACCTAAAAAGAAAACGTGTAAACAGGATCTCGATGGATATGGGGACATTAGTGGACATTTCGTAATAATGCATAATTTTTATATATACGGTATAAAAGTTATTTATTCTTAATACAATATCATAGTACAGTAAGATGCAACGATGCCTACCCATCGAAACTTTGATTCGATATTAAAAGTTGTTCACCGACTATTCACTTAATATACTCTATGCATATGCACTGCACTAAGTGAACGTACCCCTGGTTTCCTGTCAAACTTTAAATTGTAAATAAACATAAGATGTGTGTTATAACCTCGGATTATGTGATTAATTAATTATTATAATAATAATGAAGAAAAGGTGATGTGCAAATGTGTTAATGTGAACAAGTGTATA